>WSYH01017196.1:0-12213 GCA_036426205.1 Ascaphus truei | reverse complement strand
CATCAGAGCGGGGCTGGCATTGGAGCTGGTCGTAGGGGATCGATCCCTGGGCTGGCATCGTAGCGGGGCTGGGGCGGGGGGCATCTGCGCGGGGCATGGCGGGGTTCATCGGAGCGGGGCTGGGCATTGGAGCCGGGCTGTGGGATGGGATCAGAGCTGGTCTGCATCGGAGCGGGGCTGGCGGGGGTGGCATCGTAGCGGGGGCTGGCAGGGGCATCGGAGGCGGGCTGGCGGGGGGGGATCAGAGTGGGTCTGGCGGGGGGAGTCAGAGCGGGGCAGCGGGGGCGCATCTAGCGGGCTGGCGGGGGGGCATCGGAGTTGGGGGGGCATCGTAGTGGGGCTGGCAACGAGCAGGGCTGGTGGGGGGGGGATCGTAGGGCCTCGCGTTGGCGAAGTTAGGCTCGCTGTGGGAAGTGCGAGGGAGTTTACGGTGGCTGCTGGGGGACGTGTGATCTTTTCCTGGGCTCACTCCACCTCTTCCTTCTTCCTCTCCCGATCGGTCGCGCGCCGGTATTTTTTAAAATTAGTGCTACCCCGTTAATAGCGCGGTCGATCGGGGTGGCCCCAGAGGAAACCGCGCTATAAAAAACGGGGAGTGTTTATATATATATATAACGCAACCTGTAAATATTACTGTATTCTCATTTGCATGTCTTATACAGTCGTGCAACCCTGTCCCTTTCCCCACTGTCACCCCCGCAACAGCTCTTCCACTGCATCAAAAGAAATTCTGGGAAATGACATGCAAATGAGCACTCAGTGTCCACTTTTGTCTCAAGCTCGTATTACACAAGCCAATCCTCATCCATGCATGCCTGTTTAAACACCGCTTTGAGACAGAGGCCTGGTATAATATGCAAAGCATTAGACCACTCACATACATGTTTGCAACTTGATGGGTATCCATCGTGTGAGGTTGGTCTTAATGGCAAAGCAGTTTGAGACTAGAACTGGTAGGTCACTTTTTTTAATTAACCCACCATGTCCTTACTGACAGTATGTCATATATATATATATATTATATATATATATAATATATATATATAATATATATATATATATATCTTAATTATATATACACTCACCTATATATATATTGTTGTAATTGGGGGAGTTTCTGGAGAGCTTATCTGGTATCTGTGTGCTTATTAAACTTTGTGGCCGCTGGTCTCAGCGTTTTGGGGGGGTTAAGTGGCTCATTCCCACTCCCAGGTTTAAAAGCTCCCCGCTCCCCACTGCCACGTAACAGGTTTCTTTCATGCAACTGGTTGCGACAGTTCACTGTCCAGAGACCACCTCCTTTAAGTATAGAGGTAAATAAGGATTATTAATCAGTTAGTGTATAGCACCTGCGATCTTGGGTCATGCCTTGAGGAGTGACTGAGCGGCTTTATCACGCTTTGGCAAAGGGTAAACTGAATACGACCTTTTCAGAGATATATAGGTATTTCACTGTGTATTGTTGTCCACATTTGGGAGTGTTGCATTGCTGGACATTTCGTTTCTTGGGTGGGATTACAATTAGACATCCCAGAGATCACTCCTTTTGACCCTTATATACGACATATATATTTTTGTACATCATGGGCCCCGCGTCTCGGTGCTTCCGCCGATACGGTGGTGGCCCGAGAAAGGGGCCGCCCTTCCCTGCGCCTGCGCAGAACGGCCGGCCTGGTCATGCTCACCTAACTAAATCGCCGGTTTCCGCTTTCCCGCTGATTGTTTCGCTTTAATATGGCGGTTCCTCAGACACGAACTCGCGTGTTCGTGGGGGCCGCTCTCTGTAATTTGAGGATTTCTGAGAGTTTGCTGGGTAATCTGTTGGAACTGGGTTTCTTCTCCTAGATCATGCCCTAAATACCGTCCTTTATTTATTTAGTGTTTGTTTCTTAAGCGACAGTCCAACTGGAGATTTATTTAGAGCGCCATTTTTTTCATAGATTACGCAGGGGGTCTCTCAGAGCCTTGAACCCCGTGAGTTTCAGTTCCGGGACCCCGCTGCTTTGAAGATACTTTACCTCCATGACGGAGGTACTTTCCTCTTAGTTACTACACCACTAATATCCCATTTGTTCAGTTCTCTGAGCATCAAAGTTCTGAAGCAAAGATTCATCCCCCTTTGCCTGCATTAATATGGAAGCCCTTCAATGAACATATTGACACTGAAGTTTACAATTTAGGGGAATAACTTTTTTCCAATACATTTAAAACAGAAAACCTTTCCATATTTTATGCTTCTCTATTTTAAGTTTCTGTGTGTTATGTTCATGTTGAGATGAACCCCAAATAAGGATGCATGATTATACCTGTTCCAATTACCTTTTGGCTCACCACCAGAAAGATGTTGCCCAGTAGCTATTTTAAGTTCATGACTGCCGGCACACAAAAGATTAAGAATATACTACAGTTGTACAACGCTGTCAATAGACAACCTTCTATCTTGGCTTATTCCCAATAAATGGATGGGTGTAAGGTTTTCTATGGGTTATCGTGTTTATTAATATGTCAAAACGCCACAGCTGACTGCCTACAGGGGGGTGGTCCGTTCCCTCCGATTGGACCCCAAGGAGAGATTTCTTGGGGTGCCAAGGTCAAGCACAAATATTAAATCGGCTACAACATCTGTATATGGTGCGAAATAACATTGAGCAAACAAATCATACCACACATTTGGGCAAAGCGATGCTCTTGCTGCAAAATTGTTAATATTGTGTATACTTGCCTTTATACTGCATTGAGAAACGTGTTTTACACAAATGAAACACACCTGGGACATAGAAGCATTCACAAAACTAAATTAAACCCTGTAATTGGGTTGGAGCTTACTGTAAGGCAGTGATTACTTAGCCTGAATACCTGTTACTAGACATCAAAAAGCAATTTATAACTTTTTAAAACCCACCAGCATCACTGTGTAAATGAAAATGGTAATATACTATATTATAGTAAGCATTCCTATTATGCTTTAGATTTCCGCTTTATTTCCTTTATGTTTTTGTGGTTGGTTGAATTCAATATTATCGACTTCCATAGAAGCTGAGTTTTTTCAGGAAGAAAAATATGATTCTTTTTATAAACTTTACAACCTTACATAGTTTACATAGCAGAGGAGGTTGAAAAAAAAAAGTCAAGTTCAACAATATGTTACATTTAGTACGTCAATAATCCTATTTGTATTTACAGTATGTGGATCAGAGGAAGTCAAACAGGAACCCCAGTGAAACATCATCCCATGCTGTCTCTTAGGTAATATTAACTTCCTTCCCACCAATAGGCAATCATATACTCCCTATATCAACTCCTTCCCATGTTTCCTTAGTTTGTATATACCTGTTATACCTTTCCTTTCTAAAACAAGCTGTCCAAACTTTTTTGAACATCATCGATTGTTCCTCCTCCTGCCATCACAGTCTCTATTGTAATTAATTCCACATTGTAACTGCCCTTACTGTAAAGACCCTTTCCTTTGTTCTGGTGAATCTAATTTCTTCCCAACCTTAATCTAGGATTCCGTGTCGTTTGTACTGCCCTTGGGATGAAAAGTTCTTTCGAAAGCTCCTTCCTATGAATATAAATTGTATATAGTTTTCATATTCCCTCTCAGGCACCTCTTTTCTTCTAAAATAAACCAATATAATTTGCTACATTAGAAAAGAGGCGTCTAAGAGGGATATGAAATTATTACAAATTCCTAAAATAGTTTTAATTACAACGACCAAACAAAAACCTACCCAGTTGCTCCCGTAAGAGAGATTTAGGACTACATTCACTAAGGATCAAATTGCTCCGTTATTACAGGCGATAAAAAAAAAAAAAAAAAGGGTTGGGCGATACTTTACAATAAGCGCTTATTACCAAGAATAATTTATTACTAAATGAACTGCAAATTTTATTCTCTATTGCAATACACACATTATATGTTAACTCAGAGTTAACATCGCTCGCGAGGAAAATAAGCGCTATGCAAACTGTGCAGTGGGATAGGAATATCACACTTTTTTCCTACCATAGGTGTATGCATAGGATTTCTATTAAAACCCTATGGCAGAAAATTATTTTATCCCCCTTGGATGTTGCGGCTAACACAATGCATGCAAGGGGATGCTTTCAGGCACCAAATCGGTTACCATACATAAGAAAAACCTACAAATAAATACAAGAAGACCATAACATCCCATTTACAAATATTACCCTTTTAGAAGCCCAAGTCTTCATGTCTATCTGGGATGAACCATTACCTAACTTTCCTTGGGCTTCTACAAGTTAATATATTCAACATTGTTAGTATGTATTATTAATATCCTTTCTATCTAGTTGATAGTTTCCTTATCTTGCCTATGTCCAACAGAGGCCATTATATTCATAGGTTAAGAAGGGTTTTTTTCTAAACCAGGCGTGTGTAGGTGAAACACTTACAGAGGTAAGAGTGATTTTCAACAACTGGTCATCAGTTTGATTGTAGCTTAGTGGACCCTCGTCCCAGGATAAGCTCACCCCACCCCCACCCCCTTTAAGCAACAGGTTTTTTTCCAATGTCATGGTGCAAACGGTCCACTGAGGTCCTTTGATTTAATTTCCTGTATATTTTTAAATTGACTTCACTATTCTTGTCCTGAAAAAATTATCTCCACAGATGAGCAGTGAGGGAAAACAATGTTTACATGTTAGGATACATTTTCATTTCCGAGCCAAAACTAGATTCACACTGACGTGGTGGGTGAAACGATCCAAAAGTCAACCACGTACAATGTAAGTACCCCATGAGATTGTTTGCCTCCAAAAAGACCCAACTTTGTCCTGAGTGTGTCCCTACTCTGCATCTCTTTGACCCAAGGTTTACTAGTGTAAACTGTTTAAAAAATCAGCACCCTTTGTTCGTAATTTTGTGAATCCCCGTCCATTTTAGTGGGTTATCTGTGTCAATTTATGTTAAAACACTTTGCAAACACTTAGCTGGCTGACCCCGGGGATTGAGTCTTAGCCTTATTTCCACTGCTGGTCCGGAGCACATCGTTCACAGGCGCATTACAAGAAGGGTCCCTGACACAGAGCTCAAGGCCCACAGCGACTCCTGAGTGGCCCTCCATATAAACAGGTTTTTTCAACTATGACAATAGGAACATCCTCAAGCCATAGCTTGCTTAGGGACTCCCACCCTTGCCTCCCTCCCCCTTTGTGAGGTTAGGTATGTAGGGTGAGGTCCTGCTTGTGCTGAGGGTTGGGGGGGGGGGTCCACATGATCCGCTAAGTTGCTGTATCTGTTTGTTAGATATCACTATTCTGTCATAGTGATTTGATATCATTTCCCCCGCTACTTTGATATATAAAAAATTAACATCGTTGATGCCAGTTTGCTGCTACGATCTGCAGCTTTTTTTGTAAGTTCCTCACACTGTGTAGTGGCTATCCGGTACTCACTCGGTGCATCTTCTATAAACATTTCTCTCACATACATTTCAGTGCGAGTATATAGATGACTTGGACCCCAACTTTTTGGACACTAGTAACCCTTTGGTGGTTACTCAACGCCCTTCTTCAGACCTTAATTTTCCCTTGGTAGGGACTCGACCGAGGGCCGCGTAGATGTGGAGAATAGGGTTACCCTTCCCATTTTTTCGCCACTTGTTCCCATTGGTCTCCCCACACCTTATTCCATCCCCCTCACCTCCATCCACGTGTGTAGGCGTACGTATTTAGGTCAGTTTATTTAACACTGTCCGTCCGATTCCATCATTCCACTCCACCGGATTATTGCATGGCGGTCCCTATGAGCTACTATTTCTTTTATAGCCATTTTGCTGTTTTCATTGAGCCGACACTTATGAACTGTAGCTTTGCGTTTATAGTGGTTCCCTTCTTTTATCTTCATATATTATTATACATGTGTTTTAAAACAAAGCACATTTGCTTTACACTACATTGCTTGTGGGACATTCATTTGGGTCCTATCACCTACAGTATGGGGCTCCCCACGGCTCAGCCTTGGTTACTCTGTTTAGGTACAGCCACGCTCTTATAGACAGTTTATTTTTTCCCACATATACTTCTAGCGGCACCGATTCAACTATTGGGGTGTCTTTGTGTCCCCACCTTTGAATGGAGCACTCTCTTCTCAGTTACCACCTTCCCTCTTTTTGTTTAACATTCACTCCGTTTTAGAACTGACAGATGATTTTGTTCTTTTTTGCATTTTTTTCTGAAACTTTTTTTCTTCAGATATTTTTATTAGTTTTTCTCCCACAAGCACAATAATATTCATAATTTATCCAACAATATGAACACCGTGTGACATACCAATACATTGATTAGAAATATTGTTACGTAATATTCAACACAGTTTTAGGTAGCATTATAATCTGGTTATACTTCGCAATTGCAGGAAAGGTTTTTACATTAGATCCAACTTACCCCCCCCGCCAGCCCCACACCGATCCCCGCCAGCAGCCGACACCAAAGGTAGGGGGCTAAGGGGGGGGATGTGTGTGTAGTGTGTTGAGTGTGTGCAGTGTGCTGTGAGTGTGTGCAGTGTGCTGTGAGTGTGTGCAGTGTGTGCAGTGTGCAGTGTGCAGTGTGCAGTGTGTAGTGTGTGTGCAAAAAAATGTTTTTTTTTTAAAATATATATTCGAGATCCACGCTCAAACCGCGTTATAGCGGATCGCGCTATAACGGGTTTGAGCTGTATGTATATAAGTGTCATAAGTGTCAAAAGGAGTGCTACTGGGTGTTGCTAATTGTATAAAACAAGAAATAAAGAAGTCCAGAGCAACATCCAATGTGACAAAAATACACAGTGAAATACCTATATATCTCTTGAAAAAGGGTAATTTAGTTAACCCTTTGGCCAAAGCGTATAAGCCTACGAGCCACCTCAAGGCATGACCAAATTCACAGGTCCTTACACTAACTGATTAAAATCCTTATTTACCTCTATAATTAAAGGAAGGATGGTTCTGGCATTGAACCTGTCGCAACCAGCTGCATGTGTATTTTTGTCACATTGGATGTTGCTCTGGACTTTTTTATTTCTTGTTTTATACAATTAGCCATGCCCAGTAGCACTCCTTTTGACACTTGTATACATATGTTGTGGTAATTTGGGGGAGTTTCTGAGAGCTTTCTGGGTATCTGGGTATCTGTGTGTTTGTTAACTTTGTCCAGCTGGTCTCCGCTGTTTTGGAGGTTAGTGGCTCCTCCCACCCAGGGTTTAAAGCTCGCCCCTCCCCACTGTCCAAGTAAGCAGGTTTTCTTTTCATGCAGCTGGTTGCGACAGGTTCAATGCCAGGACCGTCCTTCCTCTAATTATAGAGGTAAATAAGGATTTTAATCAGTTAGTGTTAGGACCTGCAAATTTGGTCATGCCTTGATGTGGCTCGCAGGCTTGTACGCTTTGGCCAAAGGGTTAACTAAATAACCCTTTTTCAAGAGATATATAGATATTTCACTGTGTATTTTTGTCACATTGGATGTTGCTCTGGACTTTTGTTTCTTGTTTTATACAAACCTCATTCCTATCAAAATAATATACATACAAAGGACACACTGCACAGTTATGGTGGGAACCTTTTGATAAACATTTGCTGGAATAAATTATATGGATGTACAGTAGTAGCAGGCTTCATTGTATCCACTGAATACATTAATTGCAGTGCCATTGAATACTATAGAAACTCTGTAATATTAAGCGCTATAACAGAAACTGTTTTCTGGGGGGTGGGGGAGGAGTTGGAATAATATTATGTGCTAAATAAGTACCATGGTCAATGGTAAAAAATATAAAAAGGAAGTCAGAAAAAACACTAGTAGAAAAGGGGGCACTAGCATGATGCTTTAAGGAACGTGAACCCCTTTCATTAGGTGCTGCTATTTTCACTTCCATCAGTGTGTAGTCTCTCTCTTTTGCTAATTTGGTAGTGAGATCAGTTATTCGATAATATACGAGTACTATAAAAATGGTCTCTAGCCTACATTTGAAAAAACGAATATTATTTATTGAGC
The DNA here is from genome assembly GCA_036426205.1 of Ascaphus truei. Taxonomy (NCBI): domain Eukaryota; kingdom Metazoa; phylum Chordata; class Amphibia; order Anura; family Ascaphidae; genus Ascaphus; species Ascaphus truei. The sequence goes on along the minus strand of WSYH01017196.1, from coordinate 4,218 downwards.
GATGGGGTGGAACACATAATTTAATGCTCTTTGCCCATTAACTTGCACAACAGCAGATGCTTATGTGATGAATTTCTGCAGCCTGTTACAAGCAAAAAGATGCTATTGCAAGCAGATTCTTGAGAAGTTGAATGTCTTGGATCTTTTAAACGGTGTACTATTTCAGTATGTACCATTTTGAATCTTTGGACACCCTTCTTGTGATTATACTATTGATCAGTATGCTACAGTATATTAAAATAGCTGTACAGTTACTTTTCAAACACCATTCTCCTTCAACATGATTTTTTTGCGGCAGGAAGACAATGACCTTTTTTTTTATTTCCAAAAAAGTTAAAAGATGAGGGAGTGTTTAGATGTTTTATTTTTCTTATTTACTGTAGCTTCAGTGGTTTATTTGGCAATTCCTGGATGCCATTGGAATCCATCGCTTCAACCTGTTCTTCAGGAGTGGGCGTCTTAAGAATGGATAATACAGTACTAGGAAGTGACTGAAAACAGGGTGCTCAGGAGTGGGACAAAAATTTGCGTTGAGCAACATTAGACTTTAGCATTATTCTGCAAAGTCCCATTTTGGTAAACCCCCATTGTGCGTTACAGTAGTTTATTTGTTTGTAGCTTACAACAGCACAAAGAAGTAATTATCTTTTTTATTTTTTGTACCTATTATTCCATTCAAATGTTGTCCTATTTTACAGTGTTAGTGGCAGAAGATTCTGCCGTTCCCTAGCTGTAAATTAATCAACGGGATATAGTTAGGCAGATGCATAGAGCAAAGCAGCACTCACACGGACTTAGGGAGAATAAAGAAAACATTTATTTCATATCATCAACGTTTCAGTCACATACAGTATATACATGGACTATTCTCGAGCTGAGGGATACAAGAAGACAAACATACCTATATACCTACCCCAGGTGAAAAGGGCCCCAAGCAAATGTGCTGTCATTGCTAAATAGCCGAAGGTAAACATTACCTAAAAACACAACACATGGGAGGAAAATCGTGGTGGTATACGTGGAGGGACTCCTAAATATACTAATAAATAAATCAAAGAAAATTTTAACAATACGTTTTTTGTTTTATATATATATTATATATATGCAAATACAACTGTATGCTCATCTGCAGGTCTTAGGCAGGTCTGCAACCCCGCCTATCCCCATTATCACCCAGCATACAGCACTTCCACTGCAGCAAGGGATTCTGGGAAATGACATGCAAATGAGCACACATATATATATGAAGATACACAAAAGAATACCGCCTCAACACAATAAGTCACTGGTGTCCACAAGACTGTAAATATGTAGTATAAATGATACTAGACAGTGGTGCTAAAGGTTGAGATAATTATATAACAACAAAGAAAGCAACCTTACAAAAAGCACACAGGCATACCAAAAAAGTGTAAACAAAGATTTTATTGAAGTGAGTTAAAAACAAGGGATGAAGATTAAAAGAGGAGGGGGACTCTCACCTACCATATGTATCTATACCTAGAGGCAAGGGTCTAACAGTAGAGCCAATTCCAACACCAAATTCAAAGAACACAAGGAGCTCTATTTAAGCAAACATGTGTAAACCTATAGACACACTACAGATTAGTGCATGTCCAAATAGAAAGTCACCTGATAATGCAGGTGAATAACTGCAATGAGTGGCGGCATGAATAGCACAGATAACGATGTTGTATATACATCCCCACTAAAAGCATAAATGTCACGGGCAAGAAATAGCCATAGCCACTTGTCAGGGAAGAGAGGTAGGGGTCCCCCTCCACACACTCCCACTCCAACGCGTTTCGACTTTAAAACTGTCTTCTTCGGGGAGTGGTGAGGGGAGAAATGAGCTAGGATTTATAGTAAAGTTTATTAAGAGAATTTGCACCAAAAGCAAGTTTAATGTGTAGCAGCTGTGATCTGTGTAAGTACTCTCATTGTAGCATCACGTTCTGATTGCTATAGAAGCATAACTATGGACTTCATTGGTCTAAGGGAGTCACCTGGTACACGTCTGATCCTCCCATGTCAAGCTCAAAATATGACATCATTGCGTGAATCTGCCATAGCAACCGAGGTTTGCCTATAATCAAACGGGGACCTGCCCTGATCGCTGTAGGAACAAAATTGTGGACCTCATTGGCCTAGGGTGTCACATGGTATATATGTGAACCTCCCTGGTCAAAAACGAGACGTGACATCATCGCGCATAGCGCGACATTACATAAAGTAACCTCAACATCTGCGGGCCGCCTTCCATCAGAAGGGCACCAGCCCAGACGAGGAGGAACAGCCAGGGTCGCACCCACATCAAAACGTTGGTCTCACCAGTCCTCTAAACTGCCCTACATAGCACATATCATGATTTGCATTATCGAACCACGGATTGACGCAAATGACGTCATCACGTCATAGGAATAATTACACATGGTCGTCAAGGAGATTAAGCAGACATAAACAATGAAGCCATTAGCTCAGAGGTCATAGCAGACAAATGGATCACATAAATATATAATGACCACAAGGGAAATTATTTGTATAAGATAAGCTATGGTCTTTAAAGAACCCCCAATTCTAAAAAAAGGTAATGATTAGTGAAGGTCTTTAAAGAACCCCCAATTCTAAAAAAAGGTAATGATTAGTGAAATACTATTATAACCAGCAATTTAACAATAACATTGATTGACTCCCACATCAAAAAAGAGAGAGAGAAACAGTAACACGAGGGTACCAAATAGTCCAGAGCATGTGTTAAAATATCCCGAAATGAGATGAAATCAGAGATGATATTTCAGATGCGTGGAGGTAGTTACAATGCGAAGTGGGGAATCCTTGGTAGGGGTGCTAATCCACAGCATAAACATAAGAGAAAAAGAAAAAGGGGAGAGCCAAATATTAGAGCATCACAAAACCAGCTTAAAGGAAAACAAACCATGACAGGGAAGTATTGTTATAAAACATGGCAAAGCCAATGTAATCATTCAATCCCCGTGGTATCATGGTATCCAACTGCACGATCCACCTACACTCCCTCTTCAACAGAGCCTTCTCATGGGCACCACCATGGGCACAGAGAGAGACCCTGTTGAAGGCAAACGCAGTAAGGACCGTACAGTCGGACCCATGACAACGCAAAAAATGACGGGCATCCGAAGTGATTTTCTTGCAGGAGTCTAAATCTCGTTGTTCATTTTTTATATTGCGAGTGTGCTCGAGTACACGAAAACGGAGTTCCCTTGTGGTCATGCCCACATAGGCAAGACCACAAGGGCAGGAGAGATGATAAACTACTCCCTTACTCTTGCAATTAAGAAAGGAGAGTATTTTATACGTACGTGACTTAGTAATGTTAACGAATGTTGTAGTTTGGTGCATATATTTGCACACAGAACACGAACCGCATTTAAAAAAACCCGGCTTGCGTTGTTGAGATAAAAAGGTGGGATTGACCTGAGGGGCATAATGGCTGCGGATTAATTTACCTCGCAGATTCGGAGATCTACGACTGGCAAGACTTACATGATCGCCAAGTACATTTCTAAGTTCTGTGTCAGTCATTAAGATCCCCCAATGTTTCTGTAGAATGCCCCTCAGGTCTGGCCACTGTTGGTTAAAAGTACTAACAAATCTGATTTGTTTCCTGCCTCTATACTTGGGTTTTGGTTGTAATAGACTCTCACGGGCCACTTGGAGGCAATTTGTGTAACCTTTATGAATCTGCATTTTAGTGTAACCGCGTTTAGAAACCCTTGTTTTTAATTCTGCGGCTCTAAGTTCAAAATTGGCTTTAGATTAACAATTTCTCTTAAGTCTAAGAAATTCGTTGTGTGGGATCCCTGATATTTGATGTTGGGGATGGGAGCTAGAGGCATGAAGAACAGAGTTTGTCGCGGTCGTCTTGCGGTAAATATCTGTTTCAATCATGCCTGCCTGATCATGCTAATTCTAATATCCAGAAAATCTACGGATGTAGGACTGCACAGGTAAGTGAGTTTGATATTGAGTTCATTGTGGTTGAGCGCATCGATGAAATCTGCAAATGCATCACTCGTGCCATGCCAGACCACAAGGATATCATCGATGTATCTCAGCCGCAATAAACTCAAATACTAAATTGGCGAAGTTGATCTGAAAAAACTACCTCCCTCTCCCACCAGCCCAAAAATAGGTTCGCATAGGAGGGTGCGCAAGCAGCTCCCATAGCTGTGCCTCTTA
>WSYH01017195.1:0-12214 GCA_036426205.1 Ascaphus truei | reverse complement strand
CAAGGGACTTCGGACATTGAGATCCATTTGTTATGGACACCTAATAACGGACTTTTGATACTGGTACCATTTGTATTTCACAATATTAGTTGGTTCATTTTGTTTTTATGCACATTTATGTTATTTTCACATTGGCTAACATGTTAGGTAACAGTTCTTTTCCATGTCTTTCATCTGGCTAGGGTAGCCGGAGTTACCTTAATATATTGGCAGCCTTTATTAATTCTAACATCACTATTTAGGTTTAGTTGTTATTTATTCAATTTGAAAAATTGTTATTTAGAATAGCGCAGCACTTCATTTTTTCTCCTGCATTATAGCCAAACCTCCCATATGAAGGTAAGGTCACACTGTATAAAGTTTTTGATGAATACAGCATTAAATCTGAAAATAAAATATGATGCATAATTCTTTGCTACAAGGCAGATTATCACTGATTTAACGATCTTTCGTGACTCTAGCCCATAGATCCTGGAGTGTCATGTGCCATACTGTATGTGCTTTTTGTAGCTTTTCATGAATGCTTCCTACTGCTCCATATAAATACTGCCCAAATGACAAGCTCACATAAACCAGAAAAATAGCTTGATACATTAATAGTGAAAAAAATGTTTAAAGTGCCTCAATTTAGCAGCAAACATGCCATTCTATATCATTAAGTGCCAAATTTACTAAGGCACTTCTGGCTCTGGAAAACACTGTACAGCCCATTTAAGAAAACAGGCTGTAATGTGTCTTCCAGCGCCCTAAGGTGTCTTATGTTAGAAGATTGCTTAGTAAATATGGGCTTAAAATCCCCCCTCCAGCCCAACACACACACACTTTTAAATCTCCAATCCTAGCATGAAATCTGTCAGTGTAGCATTCCTGTATTTGAAAGACCTATGGAAATTGTGTCTGAAAGGTTTCTGGTGCAATACGGCTGCCAAAATAGACTCAAATTGGTCAAAGAAAAATGAAAATCCCATTTTATAATTATCTAACTAACTGGTGCTAATTCTTGCATAAATACTTAAAAAGCTGAATGCAATGATTACTGTTATCTTCTGGCAGCAGAGTAAAAACATGATACATTCACAGCTTGGTGAAAATTGCTGATCACTTTTTTTTCAGTTTAGTGGACATTTGCTGCATGTTCCTTTTGACATAATCATTCAGCAAACATGTTTTTCTCAGTAGCTGCAGGCAGAAAGCAACATTTACTTTGTCAATATATTTGAATATTATGTGTGTTATGCATCATTGATTTAAATGTAAACATTTGTTTTGAGCACAGGTCAAACTTAATCAATGCTGTTGTCTTTCTCATTATCACAGAACAGTTTATTACCATCCTTTCTTTCTAAAGCCACTGCCATTTGTACAGAGAGAAATGTAACATTCCCCAACTCATTAGGCATAAAAATTAATAATCTCTGCAAGTGTGAATTAAAACTGACACCCTGAGAAATACAAAAGGGCCACAGTGTATATCTTTACATAGATTTGCAAATGTGTACAGATATGCTCCATATAAATTAATCTTCCAATTCATTATAAGGAAGCAATTGTGTTTTTGTGATTAAGAAGGGCGGGGTATAGTTAATCTGATTTCACTCAGCATGTACAAAATTAATTGAATTTCAAGTTTTCATAGTGTTTTTTTTTTTTTGTAAAGTAATTTCACACCAGCTCAGGTCTAGCACGGTAACAGGTGACAGTAGGTCATTAATATGTTAATGAAAAGACAGCATGCCATTGTAAAAATAAATGTGGTTTTCTATCAAAGATTCACAAATGGTCTTGTGGGGGCAAACAGTGAAACATTAAACAGTTGTTTTTATAGAGATTCACTTTTGAAAAATAGTAATATACTTAGTCGCAAACTTTGACTATTAATTAAATAACACAGAGACCATTGTGAAATGTTAATTGTTTCGTTATAAGAAGAACCCGAAGCAAAAGAAATGCATGACAGTAACTGAATGACCCTAACTGCAACTTTAGCTAATTTGATAGTTAAATACATACTTGTCTTCCGTTCTCTAAAGGAATGAGTGACAGCTAAAATGTAGATCAGAATAAATTACTATGATGTATCTCTGCAAACCTGTCATTAGAAGTCGGACTTGCTCTATATTAAATTACTTGCTGATCCTGAGACATCTTTGGTCTGATTACTTCACAACTTTGTCAGTGTGACATACCTATACTTACACAACAACTTGCCCTGAAAGCAAAAGATGTAATGCAAATTCAACTGACCCTTTTAGTCTAGATGCAATACAACTAGAAGACAATAAGATGAAGTAATATTGCTAATACTCCTGGATATCATCAATGATCAATCCGATTGGTGGATGCACCATGTAATGACTTCCATTTTTTTTAATGATGTGACGTCATCTTAAAGGAAGGAGAGCCAGCCAATCAGATAGCACATGCTTCCCTACCTTTAAGATGACGACACTTCAGCAAAAAATAAAAAAAATTGAAGCCATCTCATGGTACATCCACCAACACATTTGTGACTGCACCATGAAATGACTTTCCTTTTTTGGTATTATGTTGCCCATTCATTGTCATTCAGGTTATCCTTGCTCCAATTGAGGGCATAGGTGACCATACTGCCAATCAATGAGTGTATTGGATAGTTTATGTTGTTGTATTATAATTTTATGTTTATTGGGGGTAGAGGGGGTGGGTAGTTAGGCCTCTTGGGTGGGTAGTGGGAGGGGTTAACCCCTTCATTAAGTTAGCTGTAGTAACCATTAAGGTAATAAAGGCATTAACCCCTCCCACAACCTTTCCGGTAGCCCTGGGGCAACTACCCACTTCACCCACCCCCTCTACCCCCAACAAACCAGGTACTCTGGTTTAACCCCTTCGTTACCTTAACGACTAGCCACTAAGGTAATGAAGCTGTTTTTATTTTAATAACACAGTATTGAAGCAGGAGGTTTAAGAACCGCATTAATTTCAGGCCCTGGGAACCCTGCCTCCCGGGTTACAGGCCCCGGTATCGGGTGCCAGTATCTCCCTGCATTGTTTATAACTTCTGCATCACGTGACCGGGACATTTAAATTTTGCGCAGACCCTGGCACCCTATCCCAGAAATGAAATTAATGCGGTTCAGCTCAGGAGACCGCCTGCTTCAATACTGTGTTTGTAAAATAAAAACAGTGCGACCGCCTGTAAGAGCTGTGCAAAGAGATGCAGCTCTCTCTGTGCAGCTCTTACAGACTACAGGCAGATAGCAGGGGCAGAACTTAGAAAAGGACACAGCCAAAGACACTGCTATCTTGCGCGGTATGGAATTTTCCTACCTAATGATTTCTGACTTGCGATAACTCTCTGAATACCGTGGTAACACAAAGATCAGACCGTGATGTAGGCCATGCAAAAACGTTTGATATGGCAGTGATTTTATAAAAATTACTAGAATGAGGCCCTTAGTTTTATTACATTGATTACACTGAGCGGGTATCAGGAATGTTAATGCTGAAGTTAGTGGTATTGTAATTTGTATCATAAATTGTAATTATTTTCAACAAAAATTCCCAGACAGAAATGTCTGTAGCTTAGGACAAGCAACTCATGTATGAATTCCTTGGGGCATGTACTTTCATATAATAAATACTTGTGTGTGGATATTTATATGCTAGGGCTTAATTTGGCCTTTTCAGAGATGCCGGGCACTGTATACATTCAGTCCTGAAAAAGGCCGGTGTGAACTGTCTGGTCTGAGGTGTGTGATCGGTGTTGTCAAAATCATGAACACCTATATGTATCTGGTATCAGTGCACTCAGAGAATCAGGGGCAATAACATTTTGTATTTGCTTTAATGATAGGATGAATACTGTTAGAGTAATGTAGGACAATGAGGGGACTTTCCCCCTGTACTTATCAACATATCTTAGCTACACAATGTTCAATCCGTTCAAAAAAGACAGCAATGATAAGCTAAGGCCTTGACCCCGCTGCCTACTACAGCGTCCGCTGTGGCGGACGCTGCACGGACGAGAGCCCTCCCCTCAATGGCGCCGGGCCCGCTGCACTGGGGCGAGAGTTGCTCCTGTTCTCAATAGAATTGAGAGCAGGACTCGTGTCGAGCGATACGGCACGCCCCCAGCGGTTCAGCCAATGAGGGCGAACCTGCCGGGTGACGTCATGGCAGCGCCCCCGTCAATCCCCCGCCACACCCCCCCCCCCCGGTCTCTCTTCCTGCAGTGAGCTGCAGACCAGGGAATCGGCTGCACGCGCCGCCAATCTCGCGGATGCGCGTTGCAGCGGAGTTACCGGGGCCTTAGCCTATGCTTGTGCTGAAAAAAAATTATATATAGATGCAACCACGAGTATTAGAACTCTTGCCTGGGAAATTCTGGGGCAGTCTCACAGTAAATGCCTCAACATTGCTGCAACATTACCTCAACATTTCTGTGAGATTCTTAATGGCCCATCGGATTAACACAGCAGGGGTCCCTGCAGTCCCATTCTGAATCTCCCGGAATTTCCCAGGTAAGTGTTCTAATACTGGTGGCTGCATCTGTACAGAATGATATATACATTTTATAGGTACATAGAAAGCCTCTTACAAGAATCATGTTAAACAAATATACAGCAATAAAAAAAAATTACTAGACCGAGCAGGTGGCAACTGCCCTTGGCAACTTTTGATGCCCCACTACTTTCTCTTGTAATTAAAATAACTAAACAGTAATCCACCCAGACAAACTTATTTTAAGTAGAAAATTAAGACAAGGTCCAATAAAGAAGGGAAAATAATGTGACACTGCCTATAACAGGAACGGGCGTTATTTTCATTGAGTTAATACCATATCTTAAAATCAAACATAATTATATGAAAAACAACGGCCATTCTACATCTCATTAGAATAGGGTTAATGTCATGTTATTGTGGGATAACATTGCATTATCTTCTAATAATATGAGGTTATATAGGTGTAGCCATGCCTGGTGTGGCTACTATTCTGCCCTCGCTGGCATGCAAGTCCTGGAAAGAGCAGACAGTGCCAGTGTATTCTTAAGAATTAACTTGCACCTAGTGTATTAAAAACAGAGAGTTTAAACCAAAAAGGTTGGCTGCAAGGTGGAAAAGGCTTCTCCGGGTGTAACAACTGTAGGGCTTGTGAATTCAAGTCTAGCAAAAAAACTGAATTCAGTTCCAATATCACGAATGAAATATTCAAAATAGAGTCTTTTCTAACATGCAGAACAGACTATGTGATATATATCCTGGAATGCCCGTGCAAACTCCAATACGTAGGCAAGACAGAGAGACCGGTTAGGACAAGGATATTAGAACATTTAAGCAGCATCAAGCATCAATTAATCACACATAGGGCCTCATGCAGTAAGCGTTGATAAGGGAAATATGGCCATTTTATAGCCAAAATTGGGTTTGAGATTCAGTAAGCGCCGATAAGTGCTTCATATCGCCAGGTTTCGGAGCCGATAATTTGGTTATGGCCAGTCGCCTGCCGATAAGCCTGTTTTCGACACTGATCGCCACTTTTTTAAATCGGCTGGATTCAACAAAAAAAACCAGCTTATCGGGGCTGATCGGCACTACGAAATTGAGATGTTATGGCCGATTTCTCCCGCCAACTAAAGTTGGCATTTTGGACGGGAGAACGATCGCTAAGGCTGCCGGAACGGCACTTAGAAAAAAAAAATCTTCTGTACATCAATGGAAGTCAATGGAGCGGGGACGTATAACAGTATAGTACTGTTTACGTTTCATTGCTCACAATACAAGGGGGATTTGCATTACAGTGTGGGGGCATTCCCTGCATTGTGTCACAGCTGATGTGTCTTATTTGCATAACATTCGACTTTTACATGTTTTCAGCATTTGCGGGTCACATTACTCATCATGTGATGATGTGGCAAGGGAAAATACTATACTACACTCTTAAAGGAGAACCTCACATCATATCACACATTTTACTCAACTCAGCGACAATTATTTACATGATGTCACACATGTCACACATACACCGTATATTCATGTTCCTTTACATTACACAATGCTTGTAATGTGTCACGCATCTTTAAACCTTCATGTACATCTAAATTCTCATGTTTACATCTACGTTTGGGTCCTCCCTATTTTCATGACGTCACTTATTGGACGCTCAATCACATTGCATGTTTACATTGTAACCGTTGCATTACAAGCACTTCAACCTAACTTATACACACATGTACAGTAATTCATCATTGGGACACCTTGTAAACTCATTCTATAGCAACTATCCTCCTTACACAAATGCATGCATATGCACACGACTATTCATTGTTGCCAACATGTCACAATAACATGGCTAATTACACATGTTACACAAAACTTTTCCCACGTCAATCTCAGCCTTTTTGTCTCATTACATGACTGACTCTTGCGTTCACAAGTGTTACATGCATTGCACATGCAACTATTTATTTGCAAGCAATCTTTGTACAAAGCTTCACGTCACATCATTGCCAAATATCATCATTCCCTGCAGAATACACACAACAAATACTTAGAACAACAAGTGCACACAGCTTGCCACAGAAGTACTTTATTATGTTAATGTAACACCTTGCATTTTACTATGTCACCTGACATCATCACATACCTATTTAAAGGACGCACATTACCTGCTCATTCACAGCTACTCATTTCAAAATGTTGCGAATGTTTAGGAGACGCAGGAACATTCTTTTCTATGACATGCTTGCTGATCAAGAGAATGATATAGGGCAAGGTAGGGACACACCGAGGGACAGTGACAGTGACGCGGATACGACAGGGACAGGGAGAGGGACAGGCCGAGGGACAGGTAGAGGGACAGGAGATCAGAGGAGAAGACAGAGGAGACAACTTGTGCCTCGTCCGCGTCTGTACAGGGAGAGAACCCTGTTAGATGGGATGAGTGAGGAGGAGATTGTAAGTCGCTATCGTTTGAGTTCAGCAGCAATCTTATCTCTTTATGAGGAGATAAGGGGGGATTTAGATTTTTTCACAGCCAGAGGTCGTGCAGTCCCTGGGCTTGTTAAAATGCTGTGCTCATTACATTATCTTGCTTCTGCGTCATACCAGACAACTGTGGGCATAGTGGGCGGGGTCTCGCAATCTACATTCTCGCGGGCCTTGACCCAGTTTCTCTATGCACTCAATAGACGCGCTAGGAATTATATTCATTTTCCTACAGAGGCAACAGAGTGGCTGGAAGTCAGGACTGGCTTTTATAATATAGCAGGGATACCATCTGTGCTGGGTGCAATCGATTGCACACATGTTGCTTTGATTGCACCTAGTCAGAGTGAGCATGTGTACCGCAATCGGAAGCACTACCATTCACTCAATGTACAGGTGGTATGTGATGCCACGATGAGGATAATGCATGTGGTACCCAAGTTCCCTGGTTCCAGTCACGATTCCTCTATCCTGAGGAACTCTTCAGTCTTCCATGCGTTCGAAGAGGGTCATTTTGAACCTGGTTGGCTGCTGGGTGAGTACACATTTACATGTTCTAACACAAAACACATTTTGATTTAGGAATGTTGGCATTGTACAATTTGATCACTAATGTCAGCTTATGTGTGCTCCATTCATTATAGGTGACTCAGGATACGGAATTAGGCCGTGGCTCTTGACTCCGGTGCTAAACCCTCAAACTGAAGCAGAGGAGAGGTACAATGCAGCCCATATATCTACAAGATCTGTTATAGAGAGGACATTTGGCCTACTCAAGACCAGGTTTAGGTGTCTGGACAGAACTGGTGGGGCTCTTCTATACAAGCCTCAAAAAGTGTCTGATATTATCCTTGCCTGTTGCATTTTGCACAATGTTGCACTCAGGCACAATGTACAGTCAGACCTAGCTGAGGCTTTGGTAGACGAGCATCCCACCCATGTAGCTGCTGAAAATGAACAAACAGCCAGTGGTGGCCAGACACGACAGAATCTCATCAATTCATTTTTTTCTTGTAAGTACAAACTCATATGTTCCTAGTACTACTTTTATAGTTTAATTATGTTATATTAACAATAATGTTTCTTTATATAACCTTCTGTTAGGACACAGATGAATATGGGTTGCACACCTTTCTTTTCTCTGCTGTGTGCACAAAGGGATGTGGCACCGGTATGTTATTGTTGCACAGGTTATATAATCCCTCTTCAATTGTACTTTAGTTGTGTGTATGTGAATACAACTTGGGTAACAAAGCAATAATATTTTAGCATTGTGTTATTCCTTATGCTAAGACAAAACACATATTATGCCCATAATCATTCATGCTTCTAGTATGCTTACATACAATGTTATTGGTGCAGTGTAACATGTACATCCAGATGATGTGTACACCAGGCTGATTTACATTTTGAATGTCATTAAATATACATGGTGTTGCACATTTAACACCAAATACACACTTTGATGTGTTCTTTACGGTACTGAAGATGGCATGTCAATGTTTGCAATTTATATATTGTTCCTTTGCATTATAGGTATATTTGCAGTATGACTGATCATGGTATGTATATTTGCTGACATCTCTCATAAGATGTGGCTACCTCAATCTTCCTATAATTATTGGAACTAAAAACCCAACATATTGGTTTAAACACAAATGTTACATATATGTACTTTCTGTATCATGTATATGCATTTAGCTACTCTTGAGGTTTCATGTGCATTGTATTACAAAATGATTACTCACATTTCATCACATTTTATGTATGTTTCCTTATAATTTCCATTAATGTAATATAGAGGTGGTTGGAGAAAAGGGGATAACTGTACTTATTTGTTTACTTACGGGAGCACATTCATCACTAGCATAGACACACTTTTTAAGACAACTGTTTGTGTCTCTATCAATTGGTGTAGGATCCATGTATAACACCGACAAATGATAACACCAGCTTTATTATGGTAGCTTATATCATCATATTGACTATACTATGTATTTCTAAACGATTAATAAACACAGTAAACTATAGTTAGTTAGGTTAATGAAATATACACAGAAACGTACTTCATAACATGATGGTGATGTCATATTCAGAACATCATGCATTGGAGGGGACCATAACATCTGGCCAGTAACATTATTTGCTACAGTCCCAAACCATTTTATCTACATACCCATGTAACAAGAGATTTTAAAAATAAATGGCTACTTGGTTGTAAGTGTCCTTTACATTGGGAGAAGGAGTGGCTCACTGAGTAAAGACACACACTGGCACTGATAGTTTGAAGCAGGGGAGTCTGGTTCAATTCCCGGTGTGGGCTCCTTGTGACCTTGGCCAAGTCACTTTATCTCCCTGTGCCTCATGCGGCAAAAAAACATTTGTACGTTCCACGGGCCAGGGACCTCAGGCTGAAACATGTGTCTGTAAATCGCTGCGTACAACTAGCAGCCCTATACATGAACATGCTCATATTATTATTATTATTGTTACATAGTTTCGACAGTCATACGTTCCATTACATATTAGAATACACAAATGTGTTAGCAGAGTGGGAATGGTTGTTATATATAAAACACACCATGTCATAAAATGTTAGTAGTCATTAAAGAACACTCAATAAAAATTCATGAGGCACTCTTTTGCAACATCATTATGTTAATTAAGTGCTTATGCAATATAGGCATAAGTGTATCACATTTTTAATTGTTTGTTAATAAGCGCTGCAAGCAATATAAAATTAGTTCCATATGTAGTATAGTAGTCGGTGGCTCCTCCTCACAATCATCTCATATAAAGGTAGACTCTTCTGAAATCATACATTGATCCGATTGTATCTTCCCCGACATCTCTGAAATACAGCAAACACATGATGGTCAAAGATGGCACCTTACTAGATATGCATCCGTGACAACGCGTTACGCAGCTCTATATGATTGTGTAGATACACACGTCAGTCACTTATATGTTAGAAGTAAAACTGTTCATCAGTATGTAATGTTTCTTTAAATTTGTAGCAGGCATAACTATGTATAAGAAGTGAACGTTGCCTGTATACTGAAAGATGTGCGCGCACATCTTTGTGTGCGCACGCACTTCACGCTTGGCTCCACTAACTGTTAGCGCATGCGCAAAACAAAGCGTACGTTGTGCGTTCAATACATGTTGAAAATACCAGTAAACATAACATCTTTATTTCAAATACAATGAAGACGAAACTACATTCGTTCTAAACGAGTACATCTGTATTCTTTTTAAACAGACGTGTTTGAACAGAAAGCACGGCCGATAACACAATGCGCAAATGCAATACGTGTGACGTCATGTTAAGCCAGCGTGAAACGCACGCTAACACTCCTCCCACTCAATTAACATTCGGCTAACGCCCAGGGTACGCCTACAAACACTGAGCCGCACGCATCACACACTGCAGTTACCGTTACTATAACAAAACATGACAGCCAATAGGCTTTGAGGCGCGCACGTCGCTTGGGGGCGGGACTTACATCAGTAATCCTTTTTAAGGACGCCTTGGCCCATGACAAGGGTCCCACGTCATACGTGGTGGACCCGGTTTTCAATGTTGTAGATGTTGCATGATAACAAAACAGGTATGTGTTAGAGTAATGGAAAAATGTTGCTAATATGTTTAAAGGGATAGGAAAGTACGTATATTTATTCCGTCAGCAATGTGTACTACTCTTTCAGGTTCTACTATATTGTATTAGGAAACAATTTGTTTGTGATCGCTACATGTTATGCAGTCTGCAATGTTACGCTGTATCCACGCATTGAAAGTGAAAATGGTGGTTACAAAAAAAAAAAAAATTTAAACGCAGAGTCAACGCATAACGATTGTTATATTTACCATTCTTCTAGAATTAACTCTTCGCCTGGCTGCAACTGGTCGCTCCATAAATGCAAGGCATTTTCATCCACGCTTAACCCAACCGCTGAATCCAGTATGACACATATCTCCTCCATGAAGCGCTCATAGGAATCGCCACTGCTTTCTTCAAATAATTGGTCGGGAGGTAGGTTCATTTCTTCGGGTTCCCATTCCAATGCATTTTCAGCTGAAAGGCTTGGTACATAATCATAGTACTTTTGTTCTTGTACAATGTGGGTTTCAGGAATGGAGGCTGCAGATATTGCAGCACGTATCGATTCAAACGGATCAGTAGTAGCGGATACATTGCTATTGCCATTAGGAATAAATATGCCTTTCACGACAATATAAGTGCCGTCTTTCAGGAGAAATTGTTTTTCCGGGGCAATCTTCCAGAAACCATAGGTGTGTTGTAGCTTATTCTGGTCACGTTCAAAAAAGTCATTACTTGATAAAGTGAATCTTATTGAGGAATTAAAATTCCGTGCATGCTTACGGTCTTGGTAATAAGGATATTTTGCTCGAATGAAATCATCGATTTGGCGTGTGCTTGCTTTCTGTCCGCGACTGTTCAAGATGGCTTCACAGATCATGTACTTATACCCTAAAAGGGGATTAATATTGTTAACGAATTCATCAGCCATGTCTGAGTAGCACAAAAGCTGTGTGCAGGTCTGTGTTATTTGCTCATCAAAATGAATGTGCTGAATGGCTAACAAACTCCTGTTTTTCCTTGTCAAGGTCAACAAAACTAACTACTTTGACTCCTTATTTCAAACGCCAATTGGATTTGTTTGTCTAATTGGGTTAACAGTTGTGGTTCGTGATATGGGACTGTGGGAGAAACATTTCTCCTTCTTTTATCTCGTTTGTGAAAAACATCCCTAGACTTTGAATGCGTTCACATAGTGTTTTTTTGAAAACTAACAAAGACCACTGTGTGAAAATATTTCTTAGCCAGGCATATCAGTAAAAACACACACCTGCAAAAAGAAATGTTTTTTCCCCGCTTACATTTCTGTGTGTATGTGAAAGTCTGGTTAACTCCCTGTCTGCATGAGTTTAAATACGTGTGTATATATATATATATATATAAATATATCTCTCTTATAAAAATATATATATATTTATATATTATATTTTATTTTTTTTAATATTGCAGGAGTACACACAACATTGATGGCATTAAGTATACCTTGTATGAAACCTATTTAAATGGTGAGAAACATGATTGAATTAAGTAATAAACATTTGTTTAAGCACAATACTGTTAGAGTCTCATACTTAGAATATTTCTCAAACATTAGGCCTGTATTATTAAAATAGTGTTTTCACAAGGAAGCATGAAGTGTATTAGTTTGT
>WSYH01017194.1:0-12217 GCA_036426205.1 Ascaphus truei | reverse complement strand
AATAGGATTCTTTTAGGCCACTGCTGTGACCTTTCACCGTTTTCTAGCTGTGTGATTAGTAACGTACAGTATAGCCATGTAATTAGTAATGTACAGTATAGCTGTGTGATTAGTAATGTACAGTATAGCTGTGTAATTAGTAATGTACAGTATAACTATGTGATTAGTAACGTACAGTATAGCTGTGTGATTAGTAACGTACAGTATAGCTGTGTGATTAGTAATGTACAGTATAGCTGTGTGATTAGTAACGTACAGTATAGCATTGTGATTAGTAATGTACAGTATAGCTGTGTGATTAGTAACGTACAGTATAGCTGTGTGATTAGTAACGTACAGTATAGCTGTGTGATTAGTAACGTACAGTATAGCATTGTGATTAGTAATGTACAGTATAGCTGTGTGGTTGGTAACGTACAGTATAGCTGTGTGATTAGTAACGTACAGTATAGCTGTATTATTCCGTGGAGTCTGAAGAAGCCTAGTCGGATCTGTCCTAGGAGGTTTGGAGATACCGCTTCTCCCCAGCGCATATGCATGACGCAAGATATAGAGGATTTGAAAGATTCAGCTCCTTTAGTATAGCTGATAGAATTATAGACTTGTGACCAATGCTCTCCACCCACTGCCAGGTGTTAATGGGGAGAATTGTAACACATACTGGACACCTAACAGCTCAGTGGCTTTTCCAAACAATTTTGGCCAAAAATGTCAAACAAAAGACCATTTACGTATTAGATATTAGTCCCCAATAATATATTTAGAGGGCACTGCACCGTGTAAGAGTCCTCACTAGATGTGCTAACAACTGAGCTTTGTCTGTTTTTTATGTATGTCTCTGGTTTAGTGATGGGGGAAAATCCAAGCCCCACCGCGAGGATACCTCGAGGTTGGGGCCAGGGGTAATTGAATCCCTACGCCCGACAATCCCTGTCCGGGGAGAAGCTTGGGGAGGAGAGGAGGAATCATCTGTGTGGAAGGAAGCGGGTAATAAACAGGAGACCGAAGTCTTTGGCTGTTGTTGTTGTGGCTACTGGATAGCACTACCGTTCGGGATATTTCGTGTTCGCTGGGTCAAGAAAAGAGACTATTCATTATTTACCAAGAGGTGTGGTTTAAATTGGAAGAGGTCTACCACCCTGGACCATAGGTGGTTCTTCTGATACAGCTCCTGTCCCATTATTCCTGGGAGTATAGTAAGAAGTGATGGAGCGCTGCACCACTGAGAGATCGGAGGCTATCAGCCGCGCAGAAGCCCGTGTCCTGCTCCCGCACAACATCGCGGAAGCTCAATGGCCTCCTCGTTCCATACACAGGTATTGCACAACACGAAAGCCATTGTAATCTGCCGCTATGCACCCTAGACGACCCACGGTAAGTCGGTGGGGAAGGGGGAAGCAGGGTTGCTATAATATATATATATTTATCTATATAATATGAGAGAGAGTTTTACTTTCGCTATTGTTCTTGTTTAGTTTATATTTTTTGCACATTATCGTATTATAAATTCCTGTATCTTATTACTGGCAGGTATAATAATCATGTGTGCTGCCAAAAGGCTTCGATGGGCATTGTTTTTGCACATGCGCTTTACAGATCTTTTCTGTGATAGTTAGGGGGTTTAAGCCGGCTCAATGTAAGGCTTCATTTATAGTGGGGCTACGACGACTTCGACGCGACCCTTCGTACTCAGCCATCGCCGTTTGTATATAGCGATTCCTGCTAGTGCAGGAGACCGAGAGAGGGCGAACCGGGGTTCGTGTGCTGTAGCGGTTTCGCCTCATTGGCTGACTCGCTCACGTGCCTCGCTTCTCAACCCGGCAACCGCTGAAATGCAACAATCCTTTGACTACCACGGATCGCGAACGAGGCGTGACGTCAGCCCTTCGCCGACGTGCCACCCTATGGCAGCCCTCCCGCGTACTGACAGCGTGCGGACTTCGCGGATGTAAATTGTCTACTGGCGCTGGAGGCCTCACGTGTTCATTTTGCGAGAATGCATCTTCACTCATCAATCCTCTTATTGTATGACACCTAAATTTAGCTCAAAGTGTATGTGTTAGGCCAGAAATATTACTATTTTATTGTGTCACCTTCCTTCAAAGTATTTCAACCAGCTACACACACAGCGGACATTGGTAGTTCTGGCGTAAAACACTGGTCTGACACGACATGCAGTAATGGTTGATCTGAGAGCACGGATTGCGCGTGAGTCTTCGCCTTCCGTATACCCCAAAAGGCCGGAAGTTCTGGGCAGCGAGATGTCTAGAGAGAGTGAAATTATTTGGCATACAAGGGACACATAATTTGTGGCATTCTGGGTTCGGGGAGTCAATAAATGATTTTTAAGTAAACAAAAATGTGACAAAAAAAATGCACACTGTTTGGCTACTTGCGAACTCCTTTCTTATTAAAACTACAAAAATAATGATCCCTAATGTGTAATTCTTCTGCAAACTTCATATCCCACTAGAACTATAGAGACTAGGACTGGACAACACTACACTATAGCTACGCTAACATGCACACCTCCGTAGATTTCAACTACTCTCAATTAACACTTGAAATACATGATTGAGCAAAATACGTTACAAGTGTCGAAACGGGGGAATGTTTTATGTTCTTTATCCTCTATAAAAAAATATTCATGATTATGTTGTTGCATTTTTATGATTTTGTAACGGTAAATTAACTAACTTAAAAAATATTGTCCAGTGGTGTTGTGCTATAGGTGTCTCCATGTTTTTGGTAAGTTTTGAGCACACAGAGGCGGACATTGATAATTACCATGGAAGTCAAGCAGCATATCTGCGAGCAGCTTTCCTGCCCAGTGAGTGGTGCTAAGTCTAATACCCTGTCGGTATATAGGAAGAATGCATAGAATGAGAAATCAATCTTCCCAATATGAGTTCATGAGTAGTGTGGCCAGTTTACAGTAGGTTTTGATTTATGTAAGAAGTGGCTAGTTAATGTACACTAATAGCTATGTGGCTGCGTACACCTACACGTATAGATCATGTGATTAGACTGTATACTAGCTAATGTGGGCTAGAACCTACAGTATAGTAATGTATGTTATGTAATACTATAGCTTTGTGATTGTAATTATGTACCAGTAGTCGGTTAGTGCTATAGTACTGTACATTATAGCTCATGTGTCTAGTAAACTACCTGTAGTAGGCCATGTGACGATTTTGTACAGTATACTTATTTGTGAATAGTAACTGTAACATTATAGCTAATTAGATTGTAGAGCTCTTCGGATCAGGACTCTTTTCTTAGAATTCTTTTATGCTGAGAGCCGCTTCGTTCCCACCTTATGTGTTATCGTGAAATATTATTTGTTATTTATATTGATTTACGTGTTTTATCTGCTGTGAAGTCCTACATGTAACATTATGGCGGCTATATAAATAAAGACCATACATACATGTGGTTACAATGTTGACACCTATAGCTATTTATTACAGTCACTAGCTAGTGGTTACTGTTGCTAATCACATAGCTATAGTGTACGTTCTCTAACATACATGACTATACTGTACTTTACTAATCACAGTTATACTGTACCTTAACCTAATCACATGCCTCCCTGTAAAATTAGTCATGTCACCTATGCTAGTAGACTGTAATGTGGCAGTGGTAGCCATGTGATTGTCCTTATATATAGCCATGTGATTATACCAGTACTAAGATAGTATTACATAGCTATCGGTGTGATGTTGCTAATACGATAGGCCTATTGTTGCACGTTACTAATACATAGCTATACTTGTACTTTCTCTCACATAGTAATATCGGTATATTGCTATCACACATGTTGTTGATACTGTAGCATTAGTAATGTATAGATGCCGATGAACCTTATAATTTACAGTATTAGCTACTGTGGATTAGTAATATACAGTAAGCTAATGTTCATTATAACGTGCACAATGCTATGGTGATTGAGCTGACGATACGACCAAGTCTTGTGAGTACTACTACTTAGTACTATTACTAATCACATGGTTAATGTCTATGCGGTCAAATAAGACATACACATACAGTTCTATACATGACTAATTACTATCAGCTGCTATACTCGATACCCCTAATTCATCATTGGCGTATACTATGCCTTACTAATCACATTGCTACACTGCACATTACTATCACAAAGCTATGGTGTACGTTGCTAATTACAGGGTAGCCAATGTTGATTATATGTACACGTATAGCCATGACTTAGTAAGTCGTATAACTAATGTGATTAATAATGTATCAGTATAGCTGTGTGATTATAACGTACAGTATGTGCTGTGTGATGAGTAAGGAGACAGTCATAGCTGTGGTGATGATACGTACAGTATTAGCTGGTGTGATTAGTACGTACAGTAATGCTGTGATTAGTACCGTACATTATAGCTGTAGTGATTAGTACGTCCAGTATAGCCTGTGATTAGTATGTCAGCAGTATAGGCTGTGTGGTTGGTATAACATCGTCCGATAGACTGTGTGCTTAGTGAACGTACATATAGCTGTGTAGTATTAACGTAAAAGCGTTGAGTCGTACATTATAGCTTGTTGACTTAAGTAAGTCGTACGTATAGGCATTGTGATTAGTAATGTACTGATTATCCGCTGTGTGGTTGGAACGTACAGTATCGACTTGTGTGATGTTAGTAACGTGTACAGTATAGTTGTGATGGTTGTACTTAGCAGTATAAGCTTGTGTGATTAGACGTACAGTAATCAGCTGTTGATTGTTAAATGTACATAATGCTGGGATGGACTGTAATTAGATTTGATGTAACGTTACATAATTCTTGGTGGTACAGCATAAGCATTGGTGATTAGTCAAATGCTCAGTATCAGCTGTGTGGGTTGGTAACTACAGTTAGCTGTGTGATTCGTAATCATACGTACCTGTGGATATAAGCGTGTTGTGGTATTAGTAACGTACAGTATAGCTGTGGTGATTAATAACGTACAGTAATGCTTGTTGTGGTTGGATTACGTACAGTAGAGCTGTGTGGTTATAGTAACGTAAGTATTAGCTGTGTGATTAGTATCGTACAGTAGAGCTGTGTGTGTAGTAATGTACTATAGCGTGTGTGAGTTAGTCATGTATCATGGTATAGTCTGTGTATTTGGGAGTACAGATCATAGCATGTATATGAGTTCTGTGGTGGTTGTAACGTATCAGTATAGCTTGTGATATAACTCGTAAGTGCTGTGATAACAAGATGGAGCTGTGGTGGTTGAGGTAAACGTACAGTATAGCTGTGTTACTTAGTAACGTACAGTATGGCTGTGTGATGTAGCTAACTACAGTATAGCTGTGTGGTTGTAGTACGTCCAGTATAGCTGTGTGCATAGTACGACAGTAATCTGTGTGGTTTTGTACGACAGTCTAAGCTTTGTGCTTAGTACCGTACGTATAGCATTAGTGATTACAAAACAGAAACATGGCTAACCGCGGGTAACAACCGCTCTTCCGTCGCCTCAAGTGTCCTACTTTTACAACATGTGCTGCGATAATTCGAAAGATAGGGTGCATCAGGAGGGCCTGTCTACTAGAAAACGTGAAAGGTCACACAGCATGTGGCCTAAAAGAATCCTATTTGCACTCGCTAAACCGAAATCTAGGCTGGGGAAAATTAAATCCTAGGAGTTTTGCCTCCCAATAACCCATACATCAACACTATTAATCACATTTATTTAACATATATACAGTAACCTTAATTACTAACCACCATATGTGGTCCAGGAGGGCACAGAGATAAAGGTGAGTCGTCAAGTGAGTGCTTATAAACTATCAATCGTGGACAATGGGAGACTCAAAATTGAAATTCACAGGCCGTGTATCATAATGTATAATCTAATAATGACTCCCTACAACCAGTTCACTGTATGTTAACAAGTTCTCTGCGCGTATAACCATTATATATTATGAATGGGAGTTATGAGGGTTGGAGGGGTGCTGCTGTATAGCTTGTCCCTTATGAGATAATAGTGCTTGTGTGATGTCACCCTAGGTAACTAGCACAGTAAAATGTGTATGTTACCCCGCCCCCAATTCTGTCCTCTGTGATCATGTATCACAAGGACCGCGTACAAGAGTGTTACCATATTAGTGAATGGTAGTTATTACAAATTGTGACTTGAGGACGCGCCGTCAGTTCTGAGTTACCAGTCAGGGCCTCATATGAGTAACGTGGCGCGCCACCACTCTGAAATAAGTGCGTCTGGTACCTGGAATGTGTGCACCGTTTGTGTAATACTATATGTATCTCAGTGCATCCAAGGGTCGCCATAATCAGCTCATTTCCTGTCAGTAACACATGATGGTCTCTCAGAGTCTGTGTGCTCACTTCCCGATCTTCTCAGTGTTCGGATTGACTCACCGTAAGTGCCGTCATCACGTACAGACGTACGTTACGCTACGTGGGCGTTCGTAAGGGTAATGGAGTGACTATTTCTATCTTCCTACTCCTCCTCTAAATGAATAGTGACTGGAAGGTCTGGGGATTTGGTTTCGCCTCTCGCCAATCCAGTGAATGTATACTAGGGGGAACGGTTGTATCTGATCTCCGTTGACTGGAGTGTATTGGTCTGTTGTCACCGTACGTGTAATTTCATGTGCCTGGCAACTTGTCTGACGTAGGAGAATGAGATGCATGTGTTCTATATATCGAGGAATGGTTTCACCAGTCAAGCAACTGGCTGTGCTGTGTGATTGACTGTAGTGAACACATAGTATATCGAAAATCAGGTCTGAGAGAATGGCCGACTCTCAAGGAGTGATTATAATATGTTGGTATGCTATGACCCTTAGTGTAGGAAGGATGTATATATTAATATTAACCACTTGTACTAGCAGGGGTTCCCATTATAAGTGGTAAAGTTAATGTGGGTTTGTTAATTATTTGGATCCCTTTTGATGTGTCAGTAGTGTAGAAAATGATCCCTACTGAAGTCCACCTCTAAGATCAATATGGACGTCTTGAGCTTGAAACTCTATTATATCTACAACTCCATCCCGTCTACTGGAGGTAGTGGTTGTAGTATCTCACACTCACCCCCTAATCTATAGTGTACTTGTTGACCATCATGCTATAAGGCTATTAACCACTTGTATAGTCATCTCCGATAAGTGTCAGTGTATTGTGGGGTTGTTAAATTATTGGATCCCTTTTTAGTTGTCAGTATGTAGAAAATGATCCGAGACTAGGTTCCACCTCTAACGATACAATATGGACAACACACGTCTTTGCGAGCTTTAGATCTATTTATCTAAAACGTCCAATCCCTGTACTACTGCAGGTCCAGGTGGTTTAGTTATCTCACACACACCCCATAAACTCTATGGTGGTTGTTGGCATCATGATATAAGGATTTAAACTCTCTCGTATGTAGGAGTGTACTTATTTTGGGGGGGACTGCCTATATGTCAAAACGGTCATACTGGATAGAGTAAAGGACCCTTGCAATTACCATCTCTGCAAAATCATCCTTGTGTAGCCTTAGTAGATGTTCATCCTCAGTGTTTCTAACCTATTGATGGGGCAGGGACTAATGGAACCCTATAACAATGCTGAGTAAATATACCCCTCGTTGAGGCCTCTGGTTGTTGTAAGAGTCTGCAGCGTGAAATCATTGACACTCAGCGCATAGGATAAGTTCTAGTCCCAGTTACCTTTCGGGGACCCCAGGGTGAATATTCGATCCCCAGAAGGTGAGGAATGTGGGGGTCACACGTTTATGCTCACCTAGTACGTGACGGGCGACGGTGTTCCTTGGTTATTTCCGTATAGACCCATATGTTCTAGGACCCTCATTTTATGGGCGCCGATGTTGTCTTTCCTACGTAGCGGTTGCGCCAATCTACAACGTAATGGAGTATATACCAAACCCTTCAGACAGACAGTGTTATATGATTCTTAATGACATAGGCCCTGCTTAATGGTTTGTGAATGTTTTGGTTACCTTCATATATGGGCAGAGGCCTTGCACGGCCACACTGGTACGACCTGTGGGTATCCTGTCTCCTAGCCATGTTCTAGGTTTAGTTTCTCTTTAGTTACTGTGCAGCTAATCTGTCCTTGAGGTTTCTCGCCCTCACTGCAGGTCATTGTTTGTGAGTCTCTAGGGACTTGTTTCAAATCAGCATCATTGATAAGGATATGCCAATGTTTGGTAAAGATCTTTCTCAGATCCCTGCACCGTTGTTATATGTCCCAATATATCGTATTGTTTGCTTGGTTGTGTTTAAGGCGCTGCCTGTCAACTAAGCGTGGGCTCGGGTTTTATTATTGGCCCTCTTTTTTGCCCTGCGTACATTGTTTTTGGAGTAGTCCACGGTATGAACCTAGCAGTCATTCACCTCTGCTCCCTGAATTCATCTAATTGAGCATTCCTGCGCAACCTAGTAAATTGTCCCGTGGGGATGTTCTGGATAATATTTTGGGGTGGTGGCTATCGGCCCTCAGGAGACTATTAGTCGCTGTTTCTTTCCTATAATGTTTGTTACTAACTTGCCGTCATTCTGTTTGCTGATGGTTAAGTCAAGGAAGTTCATAGCTAGTATATCTATTCAGGTGGTCTTAGATTATAATCATTTGTATTAAGGACAATCAATAAATTGTTCAGAAGGGGGTGGTGGCCTTTCATAAGAGGATGATGTCATCAATATAGCGGCCCCCCCACCATTCCACACACCTAGTGTACTCCTCCAGGGCTTCGCTGAAGACACTGTCTCCTCCCACCAGCCTATATATAATTGGCATGGTGGGGGCGACAAGTTATCCCCATAGCGGTTGCCCTGATTTGGTGGTAAATTTTCTGATCAAATGAAGTTTTTAGTAAGTACAAAATCTAAGAGTGGATAACAAACTCTTGTGTTTAGTATAGTGTTACCAACCTACGTTGTTTAAAAAATGAGTCACAGCTTTCAGGCCAACGGCGTGAGGTATACTTGTGTATAGTCCCTCAACGTCGAGAACCTACAAGTAATGTGTCTGTGCTGACAACCACATCCTCTAGCGTAGAAGGGCGTCTTTGGTGTCTCGTAAGAAAGACTTAGGGAGTTCACAAATGGTCTTTAATACTACGTCTAAACTTGCTAGCACTTGCCGTCAGGGCTATCAATACCAATACTATTGGCTCTCCTGGCGGCGGTAGTTTCAGCTTGTGTAGTTTGGGTAGGTAATAGAACGTAGCAATTGGGGATTCCTCACCATGATAAACTCAAATTCTTTCTTAGAGATCACTTTCCCCGTCTAGACCCTCACTCAGTATGTTCAAGATGTGGTTTTAAACACCGCTGTCGGGTCTTCTTGTAGTACCCTATAACTCATTTGGTTGTTACAATAGTCTCCTACATTCTTTGGCGAAGTCTTCCTTATTAAGTAGCTATATTGCCACCCTTGTTCCGAAGGTTTATTTCGATCAAGGGTCTTTTTCCTCCAAATCTGTTAGTGCTAGGCGTTGTGGATATGTAAGATTTTGTTTTCTGTTGGTTTTGTTCAACTCAGAATCTCTGTCGTTACCAGTTTCATTCACGAACACATCCACACTTAGAGCATGATACTCCGATGGAGGTGTGCAGGTGGATTGGTTCTTACTCTGTGAATGGCCCTCACCTTGTGGTCTATTTGATGCTTCCTCCAAATCATTCACATGTCTAGATGGTCTAGGTCAGCGTCTGCGGTTTTCTATTATGGTTTCCTGTATATCAGTTATGTCTCCTTCTCTGAAAGAACTTATGAGAAGGAGTTTCCTTGAAACAGTTTAGGTCTTTTATTACATTCAAATGGGACTTATCGTTGTGGGAGAAAAGGAGAGTCTTTGCTTAAACACTTCTATGTGGAATTTGTCAAGCTGTTTATTTGATAGATTACCTACCTGTTTTTTCTTCTTCCTCCCCCTGTAGGGTCTCCTCTGTTGCACCTGTGGTTGGTACCACCCCCTACCTCTCTGTCTCTTAATGACACCTCCCCTCCCCCTCCTGGTCTTCCCCGGCCTAGTTGGTGTACCTGCCTCCTGTTCCTAAAAAATGAATATCAGAAGCAGTCGTTGGCCCAGGATTAATATACTCGGGAGGGGTGTGTTAATTCTTTCCCCTGTGTTTCAGGGTCGTGTCACTTGCTGATGTTCCCACTCTGTGAGGATTCTAATGGTTGCTGGGTAAACCTTTTTTTTGATGCTTTTATTTTGTTCTAAAGATGTTTCCTTCTTAAAGTCAAAGGTCTGCCATTCTCCAGACCTTTGATTTCAATATATATATGTGTTCACTACAGTAATCACAACAGCACATGCCAGTTTGACTATGTGAAACCATTCCTGCGATATTTGAGAACACATAGCATCTCATTCTCTACTCAGACAAGTTGCCAAAGGCAACATGAATACACACTTAGGTGGACAACAGACCAATACACTCCATCACGGAGATCAGATCACCTGTCCCCCTAGTTATACATTCAGGATTGGCCGAGAGGCGATACACGCCCCCGCGACTTTCCAGCACATAAAGCAGGGAGGGATTAGATAGTCACTCCCATTACCCCTGACGAAGCGCCCACGAACGCGTGAAACGCTTCGGTACGTGATGACGCACTCCGGTGACGTCATCCGGAGCACTGAAGATCGGAAGTGAGCACACAGCTCTGAGAGACCATCAGGTTGTATACTGACACGAATGAGCTGATTAATATGGGAGACCCTTGGTGCACTGAGATACATATAGTTACACACGGCTGCACTAATTCCAGGTAACCAAGACGCACTTATTCAGAGTTGGTGGCGGCGCCACGTTACTCAAGTGACGCCCTGACTGGTAACTCTAGACCTGACGGCGCGCCTCAAGTCACCATTTGGCAATAATACCATCACTAATTGTAACCCCACCGTATGTATGCTGATACCTGATCACAGAGTGACAGTCTTGGGGGTACATACACATTGTTACTTGCATATTAACCTAGGTTGACATCCACACAAGCACTATATAGTCTCATAGGGCAAGCTATAACAGCAGCAACCCTCCAACCTCATGAACTCCCATTCATAATATATAGGGTATACGCAGAACTGGTAACATACAGTGAACTGTTGTAGGAGTTCATTAAGGATTATACATTATGTTATCACTGCCCTGAATTTAATTAGAGTCTCCCATTGTCCATGAGTTTTAAGCACTCACTGACACTCATCCCTTTCTCTTCTGTGCCCTCCTGGAGCCACATAGTGGTGTTTTTAGTAATTAAGGTTTACTGTAATATATGTTAAATAATGTGATTTTAATACTGTTTATGTATGGCTATGGAGGCAACTCCTAGGATTTAATTTTCCCCAGCCTAGCATTTCTGGTTTAGGCGAGTGCAATGGATTCTTTATGGCCACTGCTGTGACCTTTCACACACCGTTTTCTAATCCTTTGTGTATAGTAACGTACAGTAATACCATGTAATTAGTAATGTACAGTATAGCTGTGTGATATAATGTAAGTATAGCTGTTAATAGTAATGCATACAGTATAACTATGTGGATGTAACGTACAGTAAACTGGTGATTAGTAACGTACAGTATAGCTGTGTGATTAGTAATGTACAGTATCAGCTGTGTGATTGTAACGTACAGTATGCATTGTGATAGTAATGTACAGTCTAGCTGTGTGATTAGTAACGTACAGTATTAAGCTGTGTGATTGACACGTACAGTATAGCTGTGTGGTTGGTACAACGTACGTATAGCATTGTGGTTAGTAATGTACAGTATAGCTGTGTGGTTTAGTAATGTACAGTATGCTTTGTGGTTGGTAACGTCAGTATAGCTGTGTGATTAGTAACTTACAGTATAGCTGTGTGATTAGTAACGACAGTTAGCTGTGTGATAGTAACGTACAGTATGCTGTTGTATAATGTCTCAGTATAGCTGTGTGGTTGGTACGTACAGTATACTGTGTGATTATAACGTACAGTATAGCTGTGTGATTATAGTAACGTCAGTTAGCTGTGTGATTAGCAATAACGTAATTAGTAGCTGGGTGATTAGTAACGTACAGTAAGCTGTGTGATGTAACGTACATATAGCTGTGGTTTAGTAACCGTACAGTATCGCTGTGTATTAGTAACGTACAGTATAGCTGTGTGATTAGTACCGTACAGTATAGCTGTGATTAGTAAACGTACAGTATAGCTGTGTGATTAGTAAACGTACCGGTCTACTGTTG
>WSYH01017193.1:0-12217 GCA_036426205.1 Ascaphus truei | reverse complement strand
CAAGGACTTACAGTATTACACTATTTAGTGTTTTCTCTTTCTCTTATACCCTGTGCGAATTTTGCACTTCAGATCTTTTCCTGCTACCTTTTAATAAGATGTTTTGGGAAATTGTACAGTATTGTGAAGCTGCATTCCCACTTGGGTAGTATTGTATAATGTTTTATACCTTTTATACTGTGGGATCGTCCATTTACCTGTGTGAAGTCCCTTTGCGCTCTAAGTTCTTGTTTGCAATCAAATTTTTGTGCCTGAGACCCAAGGAGATAAAGGGACTTTCCCATGGTCACAAGGAGCTGACAGAAAAGAATTCAAGTTTTTGATTGCTTCTAGAAAATTAAACCCCTTTGACACTACAGAACTGAAAGAAGTACTTGGCTTTCTAGCATATCAATTTCAAGTACTGTAGGTTTAGCCTCTGCAATCCTTTAATCTTATGGCTCTTGTATTAATCATTTGTCATCTTTCTGGGATTTAGATCTTTTATTATCACATATCAACAATAGACAATGCTTCAGTGGATATTAAACGACCGCTAGATGGTCCACGGCACTCACTTTTGCAAACATTATTAGAGACCCTCAGAACCTGAAAGGGTTACATTTCTGAGAGCAGTTACCAGGTGAGGACTACTCTTCCATTAGCTCTTGATAGGTGGCAAGCCTCATAGACAAAAAAACAGAGTTTACAGAAGTCTCCCATTTGCAAACCTCATTTGTTCTAAGGAAAAGATTGCCACCCAGAAACAGCATTCCTCCCTCCCATATTGATTTGTTGTTGCCCTAGCAGTTGCAATTCCCTGCAGTCTGTCTAGTCTGCCACTCTAGTTTATTCATACTGTATATTTTTTTGTTGCTGGTTTGCAGACTCTGCTCCAAATCTTAAGGAGGATCAATCCTCAGCAAATAAAGGCAAGTCTGAACAAGTTAAACAAAATTCTACTAGTCGCATACAGACCACAGAGCAATGCACAGGTACATTAACACACATCTTTCATTCCTGCTAGGCAGCTACAACTTTTCAGATCAATTACAGTTTTTTCTAAATTCTTCAAATGTACTTAAGTCCTGGCTCGGTTTGACATTGCGTCTCTTGATTAAAGGATTTGTATCATTACTCTGGTGTCAGGTGAATTTATTTAGTTTCAGATTAAACATATTCAGCATACCTTTACTCAACTCGGTCTCTTATGTATCTTATATGCATTTGAGACAAAGGGGCCTATGCAAAAAATTGCGAGAATGGCCATTCGCCAGACATAGAACTCTCCATTTTTTTGGCGAATTCCTCTCGCAGTATGCAGGAAAGTGCGCATATCTGGGAGAAGAATCCGGCAGAGAGAGGTCGACCCCTGGCGAGAAGGGCTCCGCTGGCGAGATCTGTCAGCAGAGAGCGAGATCCGCCTCTCTCTGCACAAATCTCGCCGGCAAATAAAAATATTTTACAAAACAAATCTATTAATATTGTAGATGTGCAGGGGGTCTCCGGAGATGAACCGCGTTGGTTTTATATCCGGAGACCCCCTGCTTCACGAGATACAGGCGTCGTTATGGGGTGCCGGTATCTCCTATGCATGGAGATAGCCCGATCACGTGACGCTGGACATTTCCATTCATAGGAGATACTGGCACCCCATAACCGGGTCTGTATCTCTGGAAGCGGGGAGTCCCCGGACATAAAACCAACATACGTGTAGGACATTATGTTAGTCCAAAATAAAGCATAGGCAGGCAGGGTCAGCAGCAGCAAAAATTAAAATTAGCCCACTAACGCGTTTCGTCAGCTAGCCTTCTTCACTCGTGAATAAGGCTTGCTTCCGCAACGCGTTAGTGGGCCTAAATTTAATTTTGCGTGTGAACTTCTGAACTGCCTATGCTTTATTTTGGACTACCCAGTATCATAATGGTCCTCCTAACGTATGGACTTTATAGTGGGACGTGCTGTGCTGACCCATGATGCGTACAATGTGTACGCTGAATGGCAGCTTGAGTATCATATGTTTCATCCACATTTCCCCTTTTTCCCATTTGCTTTCATTTATGTATTTGGGTGTCACTAAATGAACTCATTTATAGTCTCCCTTGCTAGTATTATCTGAGTGGCAATAGGTTATATTGTGTTTTTTACATTCATACTGCCATTAGTACAGCACTTATGTTGTTTTTTGTATATTTCTGCATGTTTTATTTTGAGACCTATGATGTCTTTAAGCCTATTATACATATGGTGTCCGCCGGTCTGTTTTGCTTCATTGCGGGAATTTTCGTGTTCCTCAGTGAGCTAGTAGTTTGAGGATATCATCTTCATATTTTTGGGTCTATTATTGTGTCTTAGTATATTTCTTTGTTTTTTGTCCCTTATTTTTCTATTTAAGTCAGGCAGGCTCTTTCAGTTAGTTGTTTGTAATGTCTGTTATTTTTGATTTAATTAAACATTTTCTTTCTTTTTGCAAACATTTGGTCTGAGTGTCCTTTAAGAGGTTTTTCTTTTTGTGTTTCCATATTAATTTTTTCCTCTAGCTACCACCACTACATTTTATATTTTTTCTGTTACAACTTTTTCAGATATATTTTTCTGATTAGGTAGGTTTGACAGTTGCAATATTATTGGTAGTGATGCGGTATTCATTTTCTGTGTATGTTAATTATATATAATATATATTATATATATATATGTTGTGGTTTAGCCAGGATGGGTGCCAGTGTGTAATCGCCCCAACGTGGGTGTTTATGGTGTTCGGGTGGGTAGCTGGAGGGCTTAACCCCTTCAATGACCGTAGCGGTATTAACGGCTAAGGTATGAAGGGGTAAAGTCCACCTGTACACCCCCGGATACCCCCGTAACCCCCGGAACCATCCACCGCCCAAACTTCCAATACCCTCCTTACTCACTGCCGCTCCCCACCAACAAGCACTGCTATGATTGTTACCCCCTTCCTTGCCTTAGCGGTTGCTAGCTAAGTAATGAGTGGGCTGTTAATGCATTCATTCCGTCCTTCGTCACTCCGCCTCGGTACTGGGGCGGGGGCTATTCGGTGCTGGTATCACTGGGTTTCAGACTCGGAGCCCCCCCGCATCAATCTCGGCAGAAAGGCCTTTTTTCTTATCTGTGTCCCCGATCCGCCGGTGCAAGCCACCCAGCCTTTTTGCCAACTTTTGTTGTGAAGGCGATTTGGAGAAAATTTTCATCTCTATTCGAAGCGCGCGATCAGCGCCGAGATGCTGATCGGCTAGAAAACTTTTACTCTCATGTAATACAGCGGGTTTTAAACTGGCAATTTGACTTCTCGCCACCCGCGTGGCGGCGATTTTATTTTCCGAAAACAAAAAAAAACGGCGGATTTTCCTCATCCTCCGCCTAGCTTTTCTTCCGCATTTACTACCGAATTGCTGTAGGCATACTTTGCGTAAAACTGTGCGACAGTAGTGCTTTTCGCCGTTTTCACTGTCTCTTTCGCATAGGCCCAAAATGTTCATTACATTCCTAAACATTCTTACGATCTGTACATACGTATAAACCTTTGTAGTGAGGTTGGGAATGTTCACAATTTGCAGACATGTGCATTATGGTTCTCTGATGATTTGTTATGATTTTCTGAAATGGGAAATAACACAATTGATGCCATGGGGAGGGACCCTTGTTCCTACAATGGTGGGATGCTGACTAAATAAATACTAAATACCAATAAAAATAATTTGTTTGACTATGGTGCCTGCCAATTCTTAGATTGTATTTCTTCTTTAAGTTAGTCCAATTCTTTATATGTACTCCTTTTTATTTTGTGTCTATATATGCAGAAAATCATCTCATTTTAAGCTAATATATATTATTTGAACGTGGACGCACATGATGACTCATAGTGTAATCATTCCAAAATTATGTTTAACGAAAAGATAAGCATATTATAAAAAGTCTTGAGACAAAGCACATCGTCCAAACACTATTAGCATACAATGTTTCCTCCGTATAACGATTGTCGCTACTGGGGCTGAAAACGACTTCGGAATCACTTATCTGTTGCAGGAAGGTGGGAGCATCTGGATCATTCGTTATCCGATTATGCAGGAACACAGTGTGCGTTCGTGCCTTCGGGCACGACGTTTCCAAAGGAGGCTTTTTGAACTCACACTTTGAACCATACTTTGGAACTCAAACTTTATAGTATCTAGTGTTTCCAGTATGATTACAACAGTTTAACAC
The DNA here is from genome assembly GCA_036426205.1 of Ascaphus truei. Classification (NCBI taxonomy): domain Eukaryota; kingdom Metazoa; phylum Chordata; class Amphibia; order Anura; family Ascaphidae; genus Ascaphus; species Ascaphus truei. The sequence continues at coordinate 8,017 of WSYH01017193.1, read as the reverse complement.
ATTTACTGTACTAGCATGAAGAGAAAACTCCTATTTCTTTGTTTATAGAGAGTTGACTTAACAATACCCACTGTACTCGGTACTCTTGTTGCACATAAATAGTGATAAAATCAAATATGTTAACATGCATTGTCCTACCATTGTGCTTCTATATAGGGTACACATATGAAGCGGATAATCTACTTATTCTCCACCCTTTTATCGCCAAAAGGCTACAGCGATTTCAGTAAGCTACTGAAAGTCTGTGATAAGAGAAAATAATGCATTTATTTTTTTGCTCGAAAAAAAATTGCCAACGGTGTCGCCGATAAGCCACTTTTTCGCCACCTTTTCAACAACTCGTGCTATTCTAGTAGGCCTGATTAGCCTATCGAGGAATCGGCCGCTTTAGATTTGAGATTTCACTCAAAAACGCCCGCCCAAGGAAAAGTTGGAAAGATGGTGGTGAGAAAGCTGTCGATAAGCGCGAGACGGGACTTGAAAAAAATTGCATTTTGTTTTAAGTCAGGAGGTCTATGGAGCGAAGACATTTACTTTGTAATTTGTGATTCCGTGGTCTTAACAAAAGGAGCTTTGTAATACAAATAACGACATTTACCTTATTGACCTTATAGTTGTGCAACGCATACCTGATGTATTGTGTTAAGAGATGACTTTGTGAATCTACTAAACTGGGTAATGAAAGTTTCAGTTCCAGCAGGTCGCGTGGATCGCCTATCGTTCCTCTAAAAAGTGTCAGTCAATATACAAATCAAACTGTTTGTAAAGAATTATATAATTTATTATTGAGTTGAACACACATCTATGATGAAAGGAGAAGGCTGGCTTGGTGGAGAGACAGAGGAGAGAGATGAGAGGGACACGAATATGATGGAGGAGAAAGGAGATATAGGTGAGCAGAGAATTGAATAGCAGAGGATGGAGAGGCATAGGAGATGAGAAGAAAGGTGGTGCCCCCGTCCACCTTCTATACCGTGACAGCACACTTTTGGAGGGCTACTGAGATGAACATACTTAACAGATATCGCTTGAGTTAAGATAATATTATGATTTCGTACGGCAGGGTTGTGCATCCCTGGCCTTGTTAAAACTTGCTCATTAATCTATTTTCTTGCTTCTACGCTCTTTTCAGACATAGCTGTGGGCATAGTATGGGGTCTTGCAGTTGCATTCTCGTGGCCCTAGCCAGTTTTTCTATTGTGCACGACGCACTAGCTAAAGCGAGGCAAGCATCGGAAGGTAAACATGGATTAAATATTATCTTTCCTATGAGGCAGAAACGAGTGGCTGGACTCCGGAATTACTTTTATACCATAGCCCCGGGCTCCCCATGCATGATGGGTCAATCGTTGCACCCATGTTACCTTGATCCCACCTATCTGAATGAGCAATCATACTTAACCCCGGAACCTTTCCACTCCCATCAATGTGCAAGGTTGTTATGATGCCAATATGAGCATCTTAATGTGTAGCCAGATTCTCTTGGTTTCCAGCCCAATTCCTCTATTTGATAACCATAAGTCGTCCTCGCATTTGAAACGGGTCATTTTTGACTGGTAGGCTGGTGGGGGAGTCATATAAACATTAGAAGTAAATTCACGTATGTTTTTAATGTGTGTATTTTAATTGAAAGTCATATTATTATGATACAACATAGAATGTTTCATAATTTCACATCTATTTAATGAGACTTTGAAGCTACTGTTATAAAATCTCGAAACATTGTTTATAATACAAATGTCCCTCTTAACTTGGATTGTATCACATTATAGACCCACACAAACAAACACACTTTCAACAGCAATGCAGCTTTTATGTCAACCACTATGCTTAAGCGTGTTTTAAAGACGACCATGAAACAGTACATATTCCATTATGTTAACTATACTTGGATGTTGTAATTGATTGAATTCCATTATGTACTATGTCTCAAGACCGATATCTGCATGTTTTTTTTTTGTTCATATATGAATAACACCTCCATCTGATATCAACGTTTTTATTTTTATCGATGTATGTGTTCTTATCAATCCAATATATTTGTTTACATTAGTAACACTTGTAACAATGTGGTGAATATAAATTTATCTTACCGTATTCTGGTGATTCATGATATGGTATCCCAACCGTGGATCTTAACCCCCTAGCCTAACCGTCAAACCCCTGCATGGAGCGATTATGCGGCCCACATATCACTCGATCAGATATAGAGCAGACATTTGGACTGTTTTAAAAAGTTGTTTCAGATGTCCTTGATAGATCTGCAGTACCTAATTACAAGCCTTACAAGTGTCTGAAATAGTGATTTTGGTTACTACTGCATTCTGCCAATACTTGAACCGTGTCACCATCTTCCAGCAACATACGGAGTGTCTCAAGAGGGGACCCTCATGTCCATTCTGTCATTGATCATGAGCATACACGCCGTGGTGGAGAGCCGTCGGAATGTCATCGCCACTATTTCTCAGGTAGCCACCATGTATCTGTTATATAATAGAGACTCTCCTTAGTGTTTAGTTATAATTAATGTTAAATTGGATCATCATAGATAGTGTGCGGTCCACATCTATGTAAAGCTCTGCTGTGTGGCACAAGCACATATGGCTAATGGTCTGTTAAGCTGCAACTTATTTGTTATAACACTTTTATTTTAAAACAGTAACATTTGGCATGAGTGGACATGTTGTGCATGTAATATTAGATTATTTGTTGTGTATGCGTAAATTATGTGCCTTGTGTCAGATGAAATACATTTGACATTCATATGTGGATTACATCTTACAAAAGCGAGAAACAATAAAAGTATAGCCATCGTATTAGATTTGATCAACAGATTTAAAACTGTTTGTACTTCCTCCGAATATATCACAAATATTTTCATATTACGTCAAAATAATATACAGTACAGAACTTCAATTTTCAGAAATATGTTTCAGTTTTCACCTAAGAAAGTTCGTATTCCTGTACTCAAAAAAGAACATTCAAGGTCCCTATTTCGGATAGCTGATGAACACAGGCATAGAGTTCAGGTATTGTTTATGAGTATACTGTAGTTTACATTTCTTTACTTAAACTACAGTGGTTTTTGCTACAGTCCGTAAGTCTTGGAGTCCCGTGCTCTTGTGTGTGGGGGGGGAGGTGAAGGGTTTACACTTCTGGGGTGTTATTTCGACATTGCTTTATGCGTCCCATGAGCCTTTCACCGTAAACTCATGTCATGTGTCGATTCTCAGAACCACGTATGCGCTCACCACACACTTGCTGCACAGGGTCACTTGCATAGCACAATTGACTTGTTGTACAGTGTTTTTATGCATTCAAACCTATAATTTGACATATTCTCCTTTAGGAGTTTTGCATCATGTTATAAATCTCTTTGTAACAAAGAGGTTTGAATGTTAAAGAGTGAGTATGAATGTTTCATAGTTCCTTTTGTAAATACAAACCCATTATGATTTTTGTTTGTCCATGTGTATTACTCATAATATTCCATATGAACATAGGACTAGTTTATTGATGAGATTATGTACAATAATAGATGACATACAGGAAATGTGTGTGGACAAAATAAATGGTTCTCCTTGGAAACAAGAACAACATACAACTAATGAGAGAATGGGACACACACCACACACCACACGTCACACACACACACACCCACACCCACACACACAACCACACACACACAACACACACCAGACACCACATCACCCCACACACACCACACACACCACACACACACCATTTGTGTGTGTTACATATTATAATTGTGTATGTGTTTTGTATATGTATATATATAACATTTAACAGTCATTGAAATGGATTTTCTTACCTACCTACTTGCCCATACAGCTTCATAATCTCCAACAAACATACAAGGACTTATTCTCCCTCATATGTTGAAACGCACATTTTGTTTTATTTTTCTATACCCTCTTATGCCCGCATGCAACCAGTGCTGGCTCTGCCGACTGACTCCCCTTCTTCCAATGAACCTCTGCAGAGCCTGCCACCATTGCCACCATTGCCACCCGCACCCACCATCCACCCTGTCCCCCCCCCCCCACCACCAGTCACCCCACCCCATCAATCACCACCCCCCCCAACCACTCACACACTATACTACTCCCCACTCCATGTGCCTCACACCCTTACTCTAACGAACATCGTTTCACCCCCGCACCACACTCACCCCACCGTCCTCCCACAATCCTCCTCTTACTCCACACGTCCCTCCTGTCCTGACATCTAACACTCACAATAACCGATAAACAAATGAACGACCCCTCACAAAACACTTCAAACCACAAGAACAAAATGTGTACGAAAACAAACCCACACAGCCAAATCTTTCAAAATCCCAACACTTGTAGCAATCACGCATCCCCAAATTCTAGCTACTGCCTGTCTCTTCTCACTCACTCCCAACAACACAGAGAAAGAATAAAAATTAATTGATCTTTACATAGGCCACTCAGATCTGTTGTCCTCCGCGAATTATCGCCCAATTCCAAATGCCACGCCATTTCCTAGTTCTCCGCACCTATTCATTCTGCCGATAGGTCCCAATTTTAAAAATGTTTGCTATCACGTTACGTCCTCCTTTCTCCTTTTTTCCGTAGCTTTCTCTGCATCCCGTGATATCATGCTGTCCAAATGGTGTTAAAACAATGCTGATTTGTTTTATCATTCGCGAGTGTTAGGTCCCATAGTTGTTAATCTACTAACAGACCTCAATTGTGCAAAGGTCATGGGGCATTGATGAGAAATATAATAAGATAATGGTGCAAATTAAGAGATGACCCCCTTTTTTAACGTATACTTACATACGTAGATACAGTTGTAGCAACTTTATTTTATCTACGATGCACATATTTAATAATAGCATAGACACATATACATGCCAGTGGGAGCAAAACCCTTGCATACATCTGTTTCATATCGTATAAGACTCACTAAAAGCGGTGCAGAGCAAAAGTCTCCAAACGCGATCTAGAGAACAAAGGGCTTTGATAACTAGAAAAAGATATCATAGAAACATAGAATCACCAGTCTAGATAAATAATGGGGGGATGTCAATAATATTAAAACCCAATTAGACCTTTTATGGCCATGACAGCATTAAAATCCTGGCGGACAACTTATGTCAAAAATGGGCTAAATTAGGTAAAGAGTAAAAATAATTAACAGAACAAAATTCGAGAGAATAAAATGGGACTATGCATGAGGGAAAGAGAGGAATTGGAAAGCGCAAAAGGTTTCAACTATGATAATGTGACGCTCAAGGTAAACCGAGCTCCAGAATCTACCCCAACCCGCACTTTACTTACAAAGCAGGGGCCTAAATCAATCCAATATCACTACCCGGGACGAGTAGAACCCAGTACTAGAACAGATAAAATACAGGGCCTAAAAAAATATATCAAAATCTATCTCTAAACAAGGAGTGGTCGAAGTTAGAAACGTAATGGGAGAAGGGATTATGACTAGGGAGTATACGATAAAATCGCCCTACTCGATTAACTGTCTAGGGCCAAAGCCTAAGGGGTTACGATAAGATCGACCATTTTAAGATCGAATGAGAGACCCAAAGAGAACCTAGGGGTCCTATCCCTTTTTTAGAGTATCGCAGGGGAACCACGAACCAGTGAAAAGAAGTGGAGAGAAAAGAATTCCCATCAATGAAACAGGTGTATTAGAAGAAAGCACGTTATCCCAGAGCGGACCGCATAGAGGAAAGATTTGAGTGACCCGAAGAGGAAGAAAAAGACAGACCATGAACCTGTAGAGCATAAAAGCAATATCTTTAATATTAGTTCGTACCACTTTCCCAGCTGAATACAGTTTTTCGATAAATGCCTAAATTTTGCCCCATTACGTGGCCAAACCCCTTTGAACTCTTGTAGAGATGTCCATAAATTCTATGAAGCTTACACATAAGAAATATTTCTGAGGGACCCTGTTGTAGAACTTTCAAACACAGAAACCAAGTCCCCGAACGAAAAAATAGAAAATCCCATAACCCCTTTAAAAATAAAAGTACATTATCCCCGAGCCATAAAAGGGAATTATATTGATATTTTACAGATATTGTGATTCAGTGATCTGAAAACCGGGCGTATACTTTAAGGTAAAAACACCTCACAAGAATAAAAGAGGCTGTAAAATCTTAACTGATATAAGGACTTGTTTATAAACATCGGACAAGGGGAGGGGTCTGGTTTTTATAGTACCCAGCTTCTATAGAGGTGGCTTACGAAAATTTAGGCTGACATTTCCACCTATGATAATCTTTTGAGTAACCCTAGCAGAACAAATTCAAAGGATTACTACATCATTGAAAGAGGCTTTTTGAGATGACGTCATAACAAAGAATTAGAATCCTAATCGTTAAAAATCTAAAAGTACCAATATTCTAACTCTACTCTTCATCCTAAACTACATAAGAACACAACAGACCCCCCGGCCTGCCCATATAGCAGGCATAGGGTTCCTTTCTCTATCTGACGCAAAATCTTAGATCTCTGTTACAGGAATATTCCCGAAAACTCCTCTTACTTATCTAAGCATCGTCCCATGTACTCCACACTAATTCAGATGTTGAATGGGATGAGCCATTAATATGGGTACCATTGACGTGGTGTCCGTTATACACCCTCCATCAAACATCGTGGATGGTTGTAGGCAGTCCACAACACTTGAGGAATATGATTTGGAGAAATGTTAATATCATTTATATTCGTGGGATACAATAACATACAACCCACAATTATTTTAATTATGATGTAGATTATTTCCTTCCGCCAGACAATTCGGCACCGAATGGGCCAAGGTTTGCACCTAGCTACGCTAACCTATTTATGGATTTTGGGAGCGTGGCTACATATTGGAACCACAACCCATATGGTGCACACCTAGTGCTTCTGGAAGATAATTTATCGACGATGTGCTGTGTGTCTGGGGGGCATTGATCTAGAACTGTTTAAAGTATATTTGAATAATAATCCTTTTAATATCCAATTCACATTTACCTGTAGTACTATAAGTTCAAATTCTTAGACTTAACCCTGTATGTAGAAAACAATCAGATACAAACAAAAACCATCCATAAGGAGGTGGAATGCTAATAGTATCTTTTGGCTTCCAGCCACCACCTCCAAAATGTATAGAAAATATCCCGCCAGGACAAGCCCTACATAATAAAAGAAACTGCTCACAGAAGGATGTTTGCACAAACCATTGAACTCCCTAGAGAAAACATTTTCTTGAGCGAGACTACAGCAGGGAAAGGGTTAATAAAGCTATCATGTGCAGGGGGTAAGATATAGATAGGCCTATTCTTATCACCCTAATACCAGTAATAAGACGTCCACTGTTCAAGGAGGAATTTATTCCCTTATCACCAAATTCATATAATGGCCCCGACTAAGACAATTAATAAATAGCTTGGGATCCCTTAGAGACCCATATGGATACATTCCTGCCAAAACACCCCACACTTGTTTATAAACGTGCTTGAACTTGAAATAAACTATCACCTGTTGGCCCCTTAGTGGGCCTCAAAATAAGTAGCAACCATGTGTTTCTCTAACCTGAAAGGTTTCTTTAGTCTTTCTTTACATGCAACAAAGCATAGGTTGTTCTTTTTCAGTGTTAAAGGCAGTAAATTTCAATGAAATGTAACATGTAAACGTTTGGATTAACACTTTTATAAACTGTCACGAGTAGATGTACGGCGTATACCTTATTAGAGTGCCCATGCGGGTTGCAGTTACGTGGGGAGAACAGGAGGAACTCCAACGTAGACTGGCAGAGCATGTATCCAAACATAAAAAGGGGTTGGAAAACATCAGAGTGTTTCAATCACTTTAAAAAGCCAACACTACCAAAACCCAGGGGATTACCTTAGGGGCATGAGTGGCCCAAAAGGCCATTGTAGAGGATGTGACAGGCTGACACCATTTTTATCCAAAGGGAGACCTTCTGGAGTTATATAACCCCTCACCACATGTCAGCC
>WSYH01017192.1:0-12218 GCA_036426205.1 Ascaphus truei | reverse complement strand
TGTGTGTGTGTGTGTGTGTGTGTGTGTGTGTGTGTGTGTGTGTGTGTCAGTCAGTGTGTGTATGTGTGTATGTGAGTCTGTGTGTGTGTGTGTGTCCTGCCCCCCTCTCTCCTGACTCCCCCCAGCACCCTTATCCTTTCCCTGCAGCACCCTTTTCCTGCCCCCAGCCCCTTTAAGCAGTCCCCCACCCCCATTCCTACCAGATCGCGGCACAGAGGCGATGGAGGCAGTGTCGGCGGGGGGAGGGGGGCAGCGCGTCATCGTCAGCTGGAGCTGACTCGAAGGGGAGCGCTGCAGCGATCCCCTTCTGATGGTGCTGTGGGGGACGTGGGGAACTCAACGCACTCATCACCCCCTCCCCCCCGTTACTGGCGCAGGAGCCTTTCCATGCCTCGGCCGGGGGAGGCTTGCAGGGACACGGCATGCACCGGGAGGAGAGGCCGCAGGAGATCAGGGCCTGCATAGGGCCCCGGGGAGCAGTGTGGGCTGCAGTGTCCCTGTGAGGAGAGCCATGGCGTCTTGAGCGTCGCCATGACTACCGTGCATGCGCGGCATATCAATGGGCGGGGAACGGCGGCAGTTAGGAATGGCTGTATCTCCTCGGGCTGCGGTCCGGCACCGGGTCTCCGAGCCGTGGCGTCCGGTGTGGGGGAGCGTTAGGAGTGGCGGCGGCGATTACATTTTGAGGGGGAGCGGTGCCGGCGGCTAGCGCCGCCGCATGTCAGAAGGTGGGGGGAGCGGCGCTCGTTAGGAGCTGCGGCGGCGAGCAAATGTTGAGCGGCTTGGGGGGGGGAGCGTGTAAGCGGCCGTGTAGGGGGGAACAAAGACGGTTAGGAGCGGCGCCGGCGGCGCATGTGATTTGCCAGAACACAGCCCGGCCTCAACTGCCAGCGCTGTGACGTCAGCACTTTGACGTCACATCCATTTCATTTTCTGTCCCCACAATCCATTTTTGTCCCATCATGAATGAGGTGCCACTAAAGAAGTTTCACTTCAAAAAGGGGAAAACTGTGCCTTCTCAATAGGTTGTGGTTCTCAATAGGTTGGGAAGTCCAAAAGACAATTGAAAAGGAGAATTTCCGAGCATATGCGAAACAGAATAGGGTCTTTACAACATAGTGTCACATCATTTTATATCCCATCATCATCCCAATAATTTCATTATTATATTTATAGAGTACAATGCTGATATCAGGATAACAACTAACTATTACATTCGTTATACCCGAGTCTGAGAGTCATTGCATAAGATATATGACCTAGAGAGACCAGGCTTAGCCAACATGAATTTATTCCTTCAAAATGTAATGCGACCGTATATATTTTTCAATATCAATGCTTTCATTACTATCTTAGAAGTGTTCTTGTGAGCTTATCGGTTTAGCTATTTTTCTGGTTGTTCAGATCTCATTGCAGCTATCCTGACTTTATATGAGATTCACAATTAATATTTATATATAGGTTCTTTACCAATATATAGTCGCCATGCAGCATTAAGTATTTAATACTATAGGCGTTTATTGCATTATGTAGTCAGTATATTTGCTATGATTACGATGCAGTCTATGTGGGGCATTAGTTATTTGTGTATGTTTTAGGTACACATTTGTAGCATTATGTTAGTATATTGTATCACAGTTTCAATGGTGCTTAGGGAGGATGGAGTCTTCCATACAACTTTTTCCAGTAAGGTTACCTATTCCCAATCTAATTCCTTGCATAATACTTATACTTGCCAACATGTTATTTAGATCATTGCAGGGATTGTTTTTAAAATGTCTTCTTTGATGTTATATTAAGAATGATCTTGCTTAGATTAACACTAAAAGCAACAAAGGAATAGATTAACATTTATAAATGTCAACAGCTCTGCATTTGTTGTTATCCAACACCTGTCTGTCATTCATATAACCTACTTGACCCAGCTAAATAATATAATGAAGATGTGGATTACTGTAAGTTTAGTTGCCAATATTTTTACATATATTTTGATAGCCATATTAAGGAGAGAAATGGGGTGCTAACTAGAACAGTTTCGCACCCAATGAGTGCGAAACGCGTAGGAGTGCCTTTGGTGTCTCCTTTTTACCTATGTCTGAAGAATAAAGAGATTTTTTAATACTCAATTTTGATGATCCTGACTCTAATGGCTGTGTGCTAATTCTGCCTTACTTGCTGATTCTAGATGTTTAGTATCTGCGGCCTGTCACGCTGAGGCAGAGAATCCATGAGTGGGTGAAGAAGATCAAACGTGAGTGTTTGAATTTACATTTATCCACAACAATCTGGTCTCTTACTGAAGAAACTTTACTATGGCTATCCCCAGGGAGGATTTAGGGGTGCAGATTTTCATATAGTCTGCACACCTTTACCTTCAAGGAACAAATAATTGCCTATCTATGAAGAAGTTTCTAAGACCTTTTTTAATTTCACTCTATTTCATCACCCATTCAAAATGGAGGCCTCTATGAATGTTTTGATTTTTTCAAAGTATATCTTTTTTTCAAACTGTTTTCCTGAAAGTATTTGAGCACCCTCTTTTGACTACATCGATAAGTTCTCATTAGCCTGTTATCATAAATATTATTCGTCACAGGAGCGAAATGTCATATTTGTTGCTTTCTTCTTCATAGCCTCAATACTGTTCCACTTTTACCACACACATCAACCGTTAATGTGGGAGGGTCTGCAAAGGCCGTTTTAACAATATCTGGTCCCTAAAACACTGATGAGGCAAACTAAGGCGTGGCTATTCAAATCAAATAGTGAAAAACATATATCTTCCACATTAAAAGAAACAAATCCTAATAGATGCAGTGATCTGAGTACCACATATAAAGCAACAAGCTCTATACTGAGACCTCACATCCTAAAAGTGTCCCTTGATGTTAAATTTAGCTACCAGCACTTAACTTCTCAGTCAGCGTCCTCGTGGTGTACTCTACTTGCAGCTTTCGGGTGTCCATCGTCACGTGCGTCCCGTCGCTGCTTTGCCTTCACCACAACGCGTTTCATGTCGCCTTGACTCTTCTTCAGGGGTGTGGCCTTAGGATCCCATGGCACTCATTTAAGTACCCTGGCTTGTATACATATTAGCCAATCGGGATCCTACCGCATGAATAAATTACAAGCCGCCCATTTAGCTGCCTGACACATTTAAACAAACAAATCACATACTAGTATAAAAACCTAAAATACTGGCATTGTATGATACTATAAAAACATGTACATTCTAATGAACCAAATCATTTTAAAATCATATCAAGGAACAAAGAAAAACGGGGGTGGACAAAAAGGGGAGGGGAGGGAAAAAGGTAAACAAAGAAACATTTTTTTTTTTGTTTAAATGTGTCAGGCAGCTAAATGGACAACTTGTAATTTATTCATGCGGTAGGATCCCGATTGGCTAATATGTATACAAGCCAGGGTACTTAAATGAGTGCCATGGGAGCCTAGGGCCACACCCCTGAAGAAGTGTCAAGGCGACACGAAACGCGTTGTGGTGAAGGCAAAGCAGCGACGGGACGCACGTGACGATGGACACCCGGAAGCTGCAAGTAGAGTACACCACGAGGCCGCTGACTGAGGAGTTAAGTGCTGGTAGCTAAATTTAACATCAAGGGACACTTTTAGGATGTGGGGGTCTCTCAGTATAGAGCTTGTTGCTTTATATGTGGTACTCAGATCACTGCATCTATTAGGATTTGTTTCTTTTAATGTGGAAGATATATGTTTTTCACTATTTGATTTATAAAGTATTACATTATTAATTCAGTCTTTGTTTTTTCTCTTTTTGCGCCCTTTTTGTGTGTGTATGTATTTGGAAGTGCCCCGCTGATCACGGGAGATTGAGAGCAGCAAGGAGAAAAACACAGTCTTAGAAGAGAGGAATTAAAGGGACAGCGCACACTGACTTTTTTGCTATATAGTGGCAAATCAAATGCAGTAGCTGTTGAAGGAGCAGTTATACATAGAACCATACTGACCTAATGCTGTTGTATATTATATAGGTTAAAACTGTGTGGTTGATATCTTAAAGAATCTGACCAGCAAAGCACATTTTTAAATGATATTTAAAGGTTTATCCTAACAATATCTGTATACACGGAAGCTTGAAACGTAGGGTGGGTTTTACGATCCTTTTCCGCGCCCACGTCCCCTATCACTAACTTGTCCTTATCACATCCTCTTTCTTAACTGGCCCTGACACATGGATCGATTACCCATAAATCAGATTACCTTATGACAGGGTGTAGAGAACAAGATTGACAGTCGGCTAAAGTACTGTTGTAAATACAGGAAAATAATTAAGACTTTCAGAGATTACGTAAAAATACATAAACCTATTTTTTAAGGGCACCAAGCGCCTTGCAATATATTTGTACACCTACTGTATCACTATGAGTAAGTTGGTCCTATGTGGCACTGCATCGCTTATGATGCTTCTGGGATTGACTTGTTAAATGGCATCAGGTCAGAACAGCCCCAAGTGATTAAAAAATATCTAGGAATTCACGTGGATTCCAAAACCTCACATTTGTTTGTGTATTTAGAGCTTCATTTGGGAGGTCTCACATCGAGCTGTAATAAAGGACAAAAATGTGTAAGCTGTTACTTTCATTAAAAAGATAAGATAAAACTTCCAAAACCTACTCAGCTTAAGAAAACAACAGCATATGGTAGGATGGACAGCCAAGTAAATATGCACTAATTCTATTTCTCTGCTGAATAGAAACAAAATGATTTTAAACATTGCAACAGATATTATATTAAATTGCAGGAATTAGCATATTTTGAGAAATTTGATTTAATTGTCTTCCATGTGATATGGTTTTTTTTTTTGTTCTCTCGCCTTTTTTTCCCCTCCATAAAAAAGGCACTGCTATTTAACACTTTGCACACCCAGACGTAACCACATCAGGGTGTCTGGCCCTCCAAAAGTCCCATTACATAATGGTTTCAGCTCAATTTCCACGGTGGAGCGTTGAACACAATGTTGCGGGCAGAGTACTCCTCTTCCGTTCCCGTAATCAGTGATGCTGCAATCACGTGATCGTGATGTGCTCGAGGGGATTGGGGCACTCAAATGGTTACATTAATTATAACAGTAAATAAATAATAATTAAAAAAAGGCGCAGGAGACATTTCACACATGCCAGTCCACAGTGACTGTGTATATGTTGACGAATGATACAAATTTGCCCTTTTTGATTTTGCAATTCATGAAGGCACAACTAATTTGAATGAATATACAACCACTGTAGAGACAACTGTTTGTGTACCGTATGCTACGAAAGTACAATACAAAATGGAAACCGCCTCTCCAGCCCGAAAAAAGAGAAACATGGAGAACATTGGGGCCCCGTGATGTCTATGTCTGTGGTAAACATGTTTTTTTAAGTAGCAACATGCATGTTGTAATATTTTTGACATTTTCTTCATGCTTCCCCCCCCCCCCATAGTAAATGGCACAGGTCCACAGTAAAGCGAACATCTTCCAGCATGTTATGCACTAAATCAAGCTTTTTTTCCCCCATCAAGCTGCCAAAAATGCTAATTCAATTGGAATCAAATTATGTTTTCAAGGCTTTTGTAAAAAAAAGCTTCTATGTGCAATAAATTTTAGGGAGAGAAAAACATTCCTCAAAGTATTCCAAACAGTTTTGGCAAGATGCACGCGTAAGGAAGATGGAGCTTATCATTTGTCATGGAGTACACAGTAAATATGCATTAATGGGACATTAACAAACACATGTAGGCAAAAAAGGAGCACACTGAAAAGCTCAGTTCACCAATGTTGCCTCAACTAAAAGGACCCTGTTTTATTGGTGCGGGTACTTTACTTTGCTGCACATTCCTACCTAGGATGTTGGTAAAAAGAAAAATCACCTTTCACACATCCTTTCCAATGGACTTTTCCACTACGGTCTCTTTCCCAGCCTTCCCTACACTATATGATTCTATAACAAAGACATTAAAAACTCAGCAACATCCATAAACACACAAGCTGAAGCTTTAATGGGAGAGACAAATATGGAAGTAATACATATGATTAAAATCTCTTCGTTATTGTACAAGAGTCAAAGTGTGAACTATTTATTCTAACCCAACGAGCACGTTGCTTGTCCCAGGAAGTGAAGGTGTTTAAGCAGCAGTCTCACCAAAATATGTACAGGTATATTAACGTACGCAATGGGTCCAGAGCATGTATATAAAGCGAAAATGTACTTAAAGTGAAGCACTGCCTTTTTTCCACTAATCGATGCATGTACTGTACTGCAATCATCATATATGTGCATAACTGATGTAAATAACGCATTTGTAACAGGCTCTATAGTTTCCCCGCTTGCGCACAGCTTCGGTACAGGTAGGGAGCCGGTATTGCTGTTCAGGACGTGATGACAGGCGCATGCGCGCAAGCTGCCGTTTGCCTACTAGGCGATATGTCCTTACTCGCGAGTGTACTTAAAGTGAGTATCCTTAAAGCGGGGTATGCCTGTATGTATGTATTTAATTTATTAAACCTCATCTGAACAGTCACAGTCCTGGAGTTGAACTGTCAATTTATTACCAATAACAGCACCGTTGTTCCCCGTATAATAAATGGAAAATGTACGCAGCACCGCACACTATAAACGTTCCTTTCATTCATTGGCTCACAGGCAATTTTGATTTCCCTATGAATTTTTTGCTAAACTGGGGGACTTCTGATAAGAAATCAGAGATCCTCTGACAGGGAACTGATCCGCATATGCTAATAATAAAAAGCTACAAGTATGAGACATTGCTGCTTTTACTAGCGCTAGTTAAAAAAAGAAAAAAACAGTGTGGGAAATAGAGAAACAAGCATTTTATTGAACATAACTCACAAAATAAACAAATACAAATGTATCTTAACAACTTGGATTAGGCTTTGAAGACAGCATTTGTCACTGCTGTTGAACTTACTACACGCGAAGAGCTCTAAAGCATCATGAGTGCAGAGATCCCCACTTGTAGTTTACATAAACTATACTCAAAAATGTTGTTTATCTGAGATTCATTTTTAACACGAAAACTCCCTTTCATTTTAGAATTAAGATCTTTGTTATTTTAAGCCCAACATTAATTCTGGCAATACTGAAGGAAGCTGTGGCTCTTACTGTCAGCATGCCCTTCATTTTGTCTGGTCTGGCTTGCCACCTGCCACCTGCATTAAACTGTGGGCAGAGGCCTACTCGTGAAGCCTACTTAATGAAAGAGATTTTTGTGGAGATTTTTTATGTATTGCATGTCAATAGGAAGAATCCCCTATCTGTAACAAAGCCAAGTGGTCTTCATCCTTTTCTTGGATGGGGACAAGTGGTGGCCTTACAAGACCCCCTTCTTTCTCTTACAGTCCCCCCTTTTCACATACCCCCTCTATTTCTCTACCTCTTCTCACACTCCTCACCTCCATGTATTTTTCTCATTCCCCCCTCCCTCTCTTACACCCCCACCCCTCTCACTTCCCTCTCTTACACCCCTATCTCTCTCCCTCGCTCTTACACTCCCTCCCTCATTCAATCACACTCCATCAATCCCCCTGCCTCTCAAATCCCCCTCCCCTCCTCCTAATCTTCTCCCCCCCTCCCCACCAGACACTCAATAACCCTCCTCCCCTTCTCACTCAATAACGCCTCCTCTCCTCCCCACACTTAATAACCCCCTTTCCCCCTTCATATTAATTTTATCTTGGAGGGGAGGCCACCGGTGCCGGGCCAATCCCGTGGGCGGGTGCAGAAGTTGGGGCTTGCAGTGAAGGTCGGGCCGCAGCTAGGGAGAACTGGGGCCCGGCAGCAATCACGGGCTCGGGAGCCGGACCCAGATATTGGGCCCAACTTTCAGCGCCGACAGGCTGGGCCCCCAGCAGCCTTTGCAACTGGGACAGTTGTCTCAGCTCTCCCCCTCAGTGAAGGGTGGTAGATATTACACATTTCTATCATATGATTATGCAATAGGATTTCTTACAAAATCCTACCGTATGGTAGAAATTATTTAACCCATTTAATGCCAGAGGCTACCAATGCATTGCAAAGGAGTGCCTTCAGCCAATCTAGGTTAATCAAGGGAAGGTGCTAAAAATTGTTGGAAAGCCCATATTTCCAGGCAGAGTGGTATCCCCGACCCCCCCCCCCCACAACTCTGCCTCTGTTTCCAGGTATCAGTTTAGTGAATAGCATGCGAATAAGTAATTTTGCGTTAACTGCTTATTTACATGTGCATTTGCATACACTGAGTTAAAAATATTATCGCGTTGTAAAAAGCCGCTTTACTGCAGGCGATATGGAGTTTAATGATTAGGTTGATAAATAAAAATGGTCTTCACAACTGGTATGACCAAGTTATTTATCGACATTTACCTCAAACCTTTCCAAATTAGGCTGCGACAAAGATGGATGTTTCAAGAATTGATACATCTACCCCAATACCCAAATTCCTTTAGTCTTTTTGGTTAACTAAAACACTTAAAAGCAGGTTTATACTATGAAGTGAAAATGTCCACTTTCTATGGCATTTAAAAACATTAAAATATTCCATATAATTGTTGCTTGAGCTTCAACTTGTATATCATATACTATATCTACAAAATCCTATGCTTTTAAACTATACAGTAGTTTTCTTTAATAAGTCTCCTTTTATGCAGGCCTGCATTTACTCTGCTGCGGGGGTCTTTTTGCGACTCGGCTGTTTTCACCACAAATCGGACGCTCTTAGAAACAAAACAGAGTCGCAGCAAAGTTGGCGCCCTAAGTTCCCCCAATATGCTTCACCTTCTCTGCTCCTGTCTGCTAAGCCAGTATGGATATGGTTAACTTCATCAGGAAAAAATACAGACAATTTCAAAGACCTGGATATCTTCATCAACAGCCCTCCCCCCTCCATCTCTGCTAGGGGGGTTTGTTTGCTGCTCAACTGTTTTCACTTCACCTCAAACTTTCTAAGAAACAACATCTGAGTCGCAGCAAAGGCGGCAGCCAAAGGGTGTCAGACGTTTGCTGCCGTTCGCTGATGTTACTGCTGCTCTGTTATTGGTCTTGGGTAAAGTATTTCAGATGTATATTGAAGCATTTCCATCTTTGCATAATACCTGCTCTCATAGCTCTACCTCCGCATAATCCCACAACTTCTTCCCCAACGCCAACTTCTTCACATCACACACAGCTATCCGAAACCCACCAACCTTCTTAACCCACTGCACCTTATATTCCTGTAACTTACCCTTCCCGTAAGCCCCCTGGGACAGGACACTCCTTACCTACTGTAACAATGTTTGTTAATGTTTGATATTTTGTTTTCGTCCTCCAGCCCCATTGTACTGCGCTACGGAATATGTTGGCGCGTCATAAATAAATAAAAATACTGTAGGAAGCCCTTGATGTGGCTCTCCTGGCAAAAATACAGTTTCTGTATATCAGCAGTGAAGCAGTTGAAAAATGCAAGGACTGGTGCAAGGCAAATAAGGTGCACTAATTAAGACTTCAAGTAAAAACAGCACAAAGGAGTTAAATGAAAAACGAACAGGTACTCGTTTTTGCAAAAGCCTCCTGAAACAAATATGCAATCAAAGGACTTAATACACAGTGGAGATGAGGCGCGAGCTACCCTGAGCTACAAAGCAACGTGACTCTTTCTGATACGCTACAAGAGCTTTATAGTATTGCGTTCCAAGAACAGAACACTGTAATCCTGCCCACTACTGGCTCCTAAAGACACAACTCTATGTGGGGAAGACCATAAAACAGACTTTGCAGAAAGGGCAGTGGTGTTTCCTATCCTGGACGCTACAGATATTTCCTTAAGGCCACAAATTGCTGTATATTTATAGTACAGCATTACAGTATTTCACCACAGTATTTTTCCTTACTATTAATAAAGCCCCATTGAAACAGCACAACTCTGACAAAGATGGAGTCTGGTAAGCCAGGAAACGCAGCTCATACAGTATTGTTCCTTTTTTGTGCGAGTCAGAATATTGTATAATTATTACCGATATGATTTTGGCAGGTGACTATATGCTGTATACAGTACAAAGACTACAGTGAAATGCAGGGGTGCATGGTAACTGTGCATACAGTATACTGCAAATACTTGTGAGTGCTCATTGCAAACTGGATTACTTTAGATGAGAGGTGCTGGAACCATGCAGTGGTTATCGGATCACTACCTAAAGGTACTATCTATAGACTAGCTAAGTATGTAGCACATATCAAAGACCAGACAAATACTGCTAAAAGGGACACAGACCCTTTGTCAGAATCAATTTTTAACAATATGGGCAGTTTAGCTTTTGGCGCCAAACGTTCAATCAAAAATGTTGCCAGTCTTTCAAACTTTTTAGAAATTTCGATTGAAACAACGATTAAGTGAATCTCTACTTACTGTAGCTTCTGTAAAAAAAAAACAAAAAAAACCCAACAATTTTCTAGACGTTGCTGAATAAATAATTGATGAGTGTTCAGATGGGAGAACAGAATTCCAAAATAAAATGTTATCAATTCTTAATAAAATGTTGTAGGACAATTCATCCATATTTAATGAGCTGCTGTCTGCCATTGTAATTATACACAGGCTAATAATGTGCATAATTTGTATTTTTACTAGAGAAACAAATGTTTGGCCATTACTAGAAACCTGCACTGTAATCATTGCACAGTTTCACGTTCCAAAACGTCAAGTCCTGACACACAGTGAAGAAAATGTGATGTGAGTGACTGTTACTATGTCAGCTGTTTTTTTGTTTTTTTTTAGTTTCTGCGTTTCCTTAATCCTGGCTTTGCTGTGCAAAGCATGTAAAGTCAAAACTGATCTGTGACCAGTTGTGAATTGAAGCAATGCTGTTTAGCACATCCACCAGCACAATGGTTTGAAAGCTGCCTCAAAATAATTGGTCTTTAACAAAGTCTTGTACCACTTGCTTTGAAATTTTAGGGTTAGAAGTGTCGAGTTTGTACAGTTGTCAGCAAAGCCAACCTCATCAAGTCATTTCAGTAAACGAAACCAATGTTTAGCATCACTCTGATATTCTCAAATCTCACCAGCTAAGTACCACACAGACAGAATTATATTTAACACTTAAATGGCCCGCTACAGATTTAACCTGATTAAGGGAGCTCTTCTCAAACACTAATGGGTCATATGGAATTGTCCTAATGTCTGTAAGCATACAGCATGCAGCAGTTTTGCAGGGCCACTTGCAAGCCTTGTATTTAATGTGAGCTATAACTTGCATTGCATACTGTACCTTCCTTAACTCTAAAAAGTATCAAATCGAATATGCCAAACAAAAAAGTTTTGCAGGGAGCTAAGGGATAAAGTGACATTTTTCTATAATGAACAAAGGCTGTTGCAGAATTAGTGTTATGAAAATGAGCAGCTGCAGTGCATTATTTCTCTATTTTGCAATGTAGCAATTGCTAGTGCTGCTATTGAAAAGCAATCTTTCTTTACCCATAAGTATGTCAAGTTGGA
Source organism: Ascaphus truei (assembly GCA_036426205.1). Classification (NCBI taxonomy): domain Eukaryota; kingdom Metazoa; phylum Chordata; class Amphibia; order Anura; family Ascaphidae; genus Ascaphus; species Ascaphus truei. The sequence goes on along the minus strand of WSYH01017192.1, from coordinate 728 downwards.
GAGGGGAGATATTTATCTCCTATTGTAATTACAAGTACGAGTTTTTGCAAAAATGCCATACAGTTACATGATACTTGCAATTTACACTAAAAATGATTTCTTAGCACTGAAAATACATTGCCGTTCTCTGTTTAATACAGGATATAGGGAGCTGAATCTAGTTATGCATTCACGGAGAGAAACGTTGTATGATTTTACTGTTGACATTTCATGTTACAGTGCTTTACAGACAGTATTTGTCACATTGAGAGAACTGCCCAGTGTTGTAACTTTCAAATAGATGATGGGCACATTAAAGGAGCAATCCAAGCGGGCGATTGAAAATGTTAATTTTTGTATTTTATATCGGGATTGAAGCAGGGGGTCTCTGGAGCTGAGCCTCATTAATTTCAGCTGTGGCAATACTTAACCTCCGAAGGGTTAAGTACAGGATGACGTCACGGCTTCCTATTAGCCCACAGGGCACAGCAGCTATGAAACGCTCAGATACCCAACAAGCTCTGAGAAACCCAAAACATTACCACATAACCATATATATATATATTATCTGTGATGCTGTTTAAGCTAATATAACCTTTTTGTCATCTTCCTACTGTGTGCTGTCTCTACTTTATCAGTCCTCGGATGGCAACGCATATTCTTTCTATTTATTTTTAAGGGACAAGCACCAGGTCTTATTATTATCTTTACTAGGAGTGCTGATTCTTGCCTTTTTATGTATGTACAGT
>WSYH01017191.1:0-12219 GCA_036426205.1 Ascaphus truei | reverse complement strand
CCTCCTCCTCCTCATCATCATCATCATCTGCTCTCCCACTCATCATCATCATCTCTCCCCCGCATCATTATCATCATCTGCTCATCCCCTCCTCCTCATTATCATCATCATCTGCTCACCCCCTCATAATCATCATCATCATCATCATCATCATCATCATCATCATCTGCCCTCCCCATCATCATCAGCAGCAGCAGCAGCTCTCCCCCTCACCATAAGCAGCTCTCCCCCTCAATTCATCATCATCATCATCATCATCATCATCATCAGCAGCAGCAGCCGCACATCAGCAGCAGCAGCAGCAGCAGCAGCACATCATCTTCATTAGATCTGCCCCTCATCATCATCAGCATTATCAGCAGCAGCAGCAGCATCAGCTCTCCCCTCCCCATCATCAATCTCATCATAATATGCCCCTCCCCTCATTCTCATATCACATCATCATCACATCGGACATCATCATCAATCATCATCATGCTTACCATATCATCATCATCATCTGCCTCCATCATCATTATGGCTCCATCAACATCATCATCTGCTCTCCCCATACATCTCAATATGCCTCCCCATCATAATCATCTCCTCGCACATCATCATCTGCTCTCTCCATCTCCTCCTCATCATATTGCTTCTCAGTGCTCCTCTATCACCATCATCATCATCATCATCTGCTCTCCTCAAATATATCAAATCTGCCAATCATTCATCATGATCCTCCTTTCATCATCTCATCTGCAGCACTTCATCTCTCCCCATCATAAATTCATCATTGCCAATCTCCTTCGAATAACTTGCTCTCCCCATCACTTCCCACTATCTTACTTTACCTCACTCATCATCATCATCAGCAGCAGCAGCAGCAGCAGCAGCAGCAGCAGCAGCAGATCATCTTCATTAGATCTGCCCCTCAATCAGATCCCCCCTCATCATCATCAGCAGCAGGGCATACATCATGATCATCAAATCTCCCCATCATAAGCAGCAGCAGCTTCCCTCACCATCACTCATCATCATCACTCATTATCGCATCATCATGCAGCAGCAGCAGCAGAGCAGCAGGCAGGGCCGCGCCCCCAGGCAGCAGAAGCAGCAGAAGCAGGGGCGCGGCCCCAGAGCAGCAGCAGAAGCAGAGGGCGCGGCCCGAAGCAGCGCGCAGCGGGCGCACCCACATGTCAGCAGGCGCCCCAGCAGAGGGCAGCAGTCAGAGCAGCAGTTAAGAAGCAGCAGGCAGCAGCAGCAGCGGCGGGAGCACCCCGCAGCAGCAGCTAGCAGGCAGCAGGTGCCACGCCCCCGAAGCAGCAGCAGCAGCAAGCAGGCGAGGCCAGCAGCAGCAAGAGCAGTCAGCGTGCGCGCCTCACAGCAGCATCAGCAGCAGGAAGGGGCGCGCCCCCCGAAGAAGCATAAGAAGAACCGCCAGGAGAAGCGAGCAGCAGGCATCATCATCAGCAGCATGTAAGCAAGAAGCAGCAGCAGCAGACAGCGGCAGTAGACCCATAATAATCAGCCTATCTACCATCAGCACGGCAGCATCCGCATTCATCAGCATCAGTCAGTCATCATCATTCATCATCATCATCTCATCATCTGATTATCCCCCTATCAATCATCACTGCTCTCCCCATCATCATAATAGTGCTCTCCAATAATCATATCATATGCTCTCGCCATTCCTCAGCATTTCATCATCATCATCATAATATGCGCTCTCCCCCGTACATCATCATTGACTCATCATAATCATTATAAGGTTCCAGCGCTGCCCCTATATCATCATATCATATCTGACTCTCCCCAGCATGAATCACATCTCATATGCTTTTGCCCCACTCCGAATAACTTCATCAGCAGCTGCCTCTCCCCCTCATAAGCGCAAGAAGCAGCTAGCAGCAGCAGTGGCGCGTGCAAAAGCAGAGCAGAAGGGCACTGCGCCCCAGCCAGTCATCATAATCAATAATCACTATTTTCAAATCATCATTCATCTTAATAATAATTCTGATTCTCCCCCTCATAAGCAGCATCATCATTTGCTCTCACCTTCATAATTCATAATCATCATCTCATCATCATTGCTATACCACTCAGCAGCAGCCAGCAGCATCAAGCAGGCAGCAAGAGGAAACGAAGAGCAAGCAGCAGGAGCATGCAGAAGACGAAATGGAAGCAGCGCAAGCAGAAGCGGGCGGCCCCGTAGAGAATGCACGGCAGCCAGCAGCAGTCGGCTCGCCCCCGAATTGGGCATAGAAGGCAGAAGCAGCAGAGCGGCGAGCCCCCGCATAGGCAGCAGCAGGAAGGCAGAAGAGGGCGAGCCCACCAGCAGCATACTGCTTCCCCCGCAGCAGGAACCAACACATCAACCATCACCCTTACTCTCACCAGCAGCGAAGAAGGGGAGCGACCCCGCAGGCAGCAGAGCAGAAGGCACGGCCCCCCAGCAGCAGCAGCAAGCAGATAGGGGCAGAGAGGCGAGCATCCCGCAGGCATTCAGCAGCAGCAGAAGCAGCAGCAGCAGAAGCAGCAGAGCAGAAGCAGCGACGCGCCCCGCAGCTAGCAGCGGGCAGGAAGCAGAAGCAGCGAACGCGCCCCGCAGAAGGAAGCAGAAGCAGCAGGCCGCAGCGACGGGTCCCCACCGCCGCAGCGGGAAGGAAGAAGCAGCGACGCGCACCCGCAGCAGCGGCAGCGACAATCAGCAGCGCGCCCCCCCGCAGCAGCGGCAAGCATCGTGGAGGAGCCCCCGCAGCAGCCGCTACTCTGCCACCATCAAGCATCATCGACTCTGCCCCACATCCAGCGAGCAAAGGAATCCTGCTCTCCTTCCTACTTATCATTATCTGCTATCCCACTCATCTCATCATAATTTTTTTATGCTCATCCCCTCAATTCATCTCATCATAATTAATTGCTCTCCACATAATCATAAGCAGGGCAGGCTCTCCAATCATAATTCAGCAGCTCTCCCCTCTCATCATCAGCAGCCCCCCATAGCATCATCATCAGCAGCAGCCGCAGCAGACAAAACAGATCCATCCTTCATTAGATTGCCCTCATCATCATCACTTCATCAGAAGCAGCATCAGCAGCACGCCAGCAGGCGGGGGGGGGGGGCGGGAGGGCCCCGGCGCAAGCTTTCTCCACATCCACTCAATAATCTTCAGCATCATCTGCTCTCCCCATCTCATCATCGGGCATCACAATCTGAGCTCCCCCTATAATCATCAGCAGCATTCTGCTCTCCCCACAAGAATCATCAGCAGCTGCCTTCCCCGGAAGCTAGGATGACTGCGCGCCTCGCACAATAAGCATGCAGCAGCAGGCAGCAGCGCGGACCCGAAGCAGCAGCAGCAGAAGCAGCAGAAGCAGCAGCAGAGCATCATCGGGCTCTCCCCCTCATAAGTGCACCCCCGCAAGATCGCGGCGCCCCCCCTGCAATCATCCGCATCCATAGAATCTGTTCGCCCCCGAGAAGCAGCGGGCGAGCCCCCCAGCGGCAGCAGCAGCGGCTGCGCCACAGCGGGCAGGCAGGAAGAGGACGGCCCACAGCATGCAGTCAGGCAAGCAGCAGCAGCGGCGCGCAACAGGGCAGAAGAAGCAGCTAGCGCATGCAGCAGCAGAAGTCAGGAAGAAGCAGCAGAGGCTCCTCGTTCCTTCCTCCTCGCTCATAATATCATATCATAATTTCTCATCATTGCTTTTCCTCCTCCTCATATCATCACTCATCATCTTCATCATCTGCTCTCCTCATCATCATCGTCATCATCTGCTCTCCCTCATCAGCATTCATTCATTCTGCTCTCCATCATCATCATATGCTCTCCCAACATAATCATCATCATCTGCTCTTCCCCTATCATCATCAGCCAGCAGCTGCAGATCATCTTCATAGTAGATCTGCCCCTCATCATCATCATCATCATCATCATCATCATCATCATCATCATCATCATCAGCAGCAGCAGCAGCAGCTCTCCCCTCCCCATCATCATCTTCATCCATCTCTGCTTCCCCCCTCCATCATTCATACGCATCATCATCTGATCGCCCCCCTCATAATCATCATCATCATCATGCTCTCCCCCTCATCATCATCAGCATCATCATCATCATCAAATTCTCCCCATCAGCAGCAGCAGCAGCTCTCCCCCTTATCATCATATTATCATCTGCTCTCCAACTCATCTACGCTGACATCATAGCATCATGATCTCTCTCACCCCTCATGCACATCATATTCGTGCTCTCCCTCACATATCATCTCAGTGCTTCTCTCCCCTCATAATCATTTACCCTCAGCTATCTTCCTCCTCCATCATCTCATCACATCTGGTCGCTCCCCACCTCATAATCATCATCATCAGCTCTTCCCTCATCCATCATCATCATCATCTGCTCTCCCCATCATCATCATCTGCTCTCCCCATCATCATCATCATTATCATCTGCTCTCCCACGCATCATCATCATCATCATCATCATCATCATCATCATCATCATCATCATCATCATCATCATCATCATCATCATCATCATCATCATCATCATCATCATCCGCTGCTCTCCCCATCATCATCATCATCATCTGCTGCTCTCCCCCTCATCATCATCATCCGCTGCTCTCCCCCTCATCATCATCCGCTGCTCTCCCCCTCATCAGATCTCCCCCCTCCTCCTCCGTGCCTACCTGTGGTAATGGAGACAGGCGGGGGGAGATGGTATGTGGCGGCGGGCCCCTGGCGTTAAAGGATAAGCTGGTAGAAGAATAAGCACTTGTTACAGAGGCAGAGCAGGACGGCACGAGGTGAGGAGCGCGCTCTACCAGCAGACAACGGAAGTAAGAAAGACCTTCGGGTCAGACTGCTGGGTCACGCTCCTCCCCTGCTGTCCTGCTCTGCCTCTGTAACGCCGGGGGCCCACCGCCGCATGCCATCTCCCCCTGCCTGTTTCTACAGAAGGGGGGGAGAGTGGGTCCCCCTAAAGTGTGGTCCCTCTGGCTTTGCCCGGGCTACAGCTACGCCCCTGGTTGCAGACCTGTCTGAGACATGGGAACATGCTGACAGGTTATATTTTTATTTGGTATAGAAACATAGAATTGGATGGTAGATAGGAACTTCTTGACCCATCTAGCCTCCCTTTTTCCTATGTACTCTAAAACTGACCCGATTTAATCCTTGGCTATCTTTTGTATTTATGATATTCTTTTATATCCATCCCAAGCATGTTTGAATCTTACTGTATTAGCCCCCACTACCTCTGTTAGATGGCTTGTCCATGAATACAAGTACTTCCTCACATTTAGCCATGTGACAGTGCAATGATTTTCACATGACCTTCAAACCTTGTACCGTTTGTACCCTAAGCAGGAGGATTTTTTTACATGACCTCCCTTGGCCAATCTAATAGACGATTTCCATACCTTAACAGGGTGCAGGTATCCATCACCATTGTGCAGGGTCCCCAGTAGTTCTGGGCTATGGTTGCTGGTGTTGCTACGTGAGGTGGGATGGTGGCTGGAGCTGCCCTCATCTTCCTCCTGCAGGCTTCGGGTAAGGTGGGCAATGTAGGTTGTGGCCAAGATAAGCACATCCAGCTTGGAGAGTTTGGTGTCTGGGGGCACAGAAGGCAGGGTCCTCTGCAGCTCCAGGAACGCATGGCGCAAGGTCTGCACTCTGTTCCTCTCCCGGGCAGCGTTTGCAGCAGCTGGGCGACCTCCCATGTTGCTCCCAAGACTTCCATCGGCTATTCCACCCTCATCCTTCCCTTGTCCTAGGGTGAGATGTGAGTCCCGCTCAGATCCACCAGGAGCCTCCTCCCTGCCATGCACCAGACTGGACCCCAGTGGACGCTGTACCTTCTCCACCATATCCACACCAGTCACTGCAAGATACAGACACACAAAGGCCAATCAGAAGCTGCTGTCACAACATGGTTCAGGTAAAGGGTTCAAGGATCTACATGAAAGAAATATCAGGTCAACAAAAATGTGAAATAATAAGTCCACATTTAAATACTGAATCAACTGATATAAGGAATAATGGAGTTTATGATGCTTATGCACCTTAAATTCCACTGCTGTAGAAAACAGCAAAAGACTTATCCAAAAACAGCAAAAGACTTATCCAAGCAAATATTTCCTGTGGAAAACATTGTGATTAGTCATATTTGTCTTGGAAAAGTGTGGATTAGTTGCAACTTGTGATACCTTTTAATAGATCATACATTTATATATACTCAAGTTTTTCATAAATGAAAATGTACAGGGATTTGTGAACCTCACTGGTCTCTCCTGGTCTCTCCTATATGAATACAACATATTAGTCCATTAAATGGGATCACAACCCATTTACACTGAAAGCAAATCTTTGTTTCCACCACTTTTGCTGTCGAGTTTTAAAACAATACTGTAAAGTCCCTGATTGTAAGGAATCGGGGAACACGTCCCTTGCGGCGTGTTCCCTCCTTACCTCCCGAAAGTACCGCAGCTGCCGCTGCCTCCGCTCCCCTCTCTGCCCGTGCGCGCACCCCGCTCCAGTTACAGAGCGCGCGTGTACCCGCTCCTCTTCTGCTGCTGCCACCGAGCTTGACTCTGCCTCCTCTGACGCGTCGTGCCTCCCTAGCACGCGGCGCTCACGCGTGACGTTGCACAACGATCCCCAGCTGCGTGTCAAGCATTAATTGCCCCTTGTCTCCTGTGAACCTATCCCAGTCTCCGCTGGGGACGAGCCTCCACTCCGCCCCCACTGCTATTGGTTTCCTGTTCCTTTATATATCCTGTTCCTGCACTCAGTCAGTGCTCAGCATAACCTCTCGTAGCCTAGTGCTTTGCTCTCTCGTTTGTCTTGCAGTTATCACTTGGTTACCGACCCGGCCTGTTTGTGAACCCTCTCTGGATCTCGACCTCGGCATACCCTCGACTACGTGTACCTCTCTAACCCCTGAACTTGGCTCCACGGAAACCGACTACGCAGCTCTCTCTAATCCCGGACCTCGGCTTACGGACTTCCACAATTCTACATTCTCCAATCCAGGACCCGGCAAGTATACCGACTAACCCTCTATCTCCAGCCCAGACCCGGCAACGTTACAAACCACCCTTAAGGCACGCCTCCGCTGCTGTGGGTGTGGGGTGTACTCCCTTCCCACCTCAGTACCGGGGTCTTGTCTGGTTTGTGGGCAGCACGAGCGTTACACTGATGAAGCGTGGCCACGTTGGCCTATATTAAAGAATTACATTTTCTCTCAGTGTTTCTTAGCACTGAAATATCAAGGTACTGTACTTTTTAATATATTTTGCAACAGTGAGTCACGTGGTGACAAGTGGGAGACCACAGAGGATGAGTTTAGAAGGAGTAAAGTACAGCTCATAACACAATGAGATTTACCAAAATCTGCATCTCCACGTGTCTATCAATCTCTTCTGAATCTTCTCTTAGTATGTATGTATGTATGTATGTATGTATGTATGTATGTATGTGTGTAGCGCACTTTCCCCCACCCCCTGAGAGATATGGGGCTACGGTGTGTGTGGTGCGATACCTGTGGCTCACAGGAAACCTGTGCCTTCGCTGCTGGGAACCTGGGGTGTACCTGAGTTGGTGATCGGTAGCGTCTCCACCTGTACAGGATTCTATTGTGTTGAATTACCCCGTTACAGGAACCCCATGCAATAAAAAAACACTTGTATAGGTATAACAGTTTTACTGCACAGACTAATAATACTAACACTCCAAAACATACAAGCCTTGCAGGGCCGTACCCCTTCACCGTGCTCCCCTGCACTGTGTCCTCACCCTCACTGGGTGTACTTTCCCAAGTACTAGGGTACCTCTGAGCACACAACACCCTGGTGTCTACAGAGTCACTCACCATCCCATGTGTGTGTGACAGCGATGCCCCACTAGTATGGTTGGTGCACTTGGTGAGATGAGGTACCTGCCGGGTGTGTCCACACCCAGGCGTGCAGATGATGCAGATGGTATCCACGGATCCATTGATGAACCACGACGCCTCCGCCTCTACAGTGGGTGGGTCCCTCGTTGATGGTACCACCTTTAATAAATAGTCTATGTAGCACAGATGGATATGTCCAAGGAGACCGTCTCTCCACTCTAGGATATCCCCCACGGCTGTTCAGCTTGAATAAGGAGATGTGTGGAGCAGGAAAGTAGCCTTCTGGAGATGCGGGGTAAGAGCCGCTTGCAGACCCGCTTCCCATGTGGGGCCAGCGGCTGCAGATGCAGCAGCCCACGGATAGAGAATGGATCACGCTCACGCAGCTCACAATGGTCCGTCCTCTGTTCTCCCGGCCATGTGTTCCCTTGAAGAGGTGAATGACACGCTTCCTGCGCGACCGCGATCAGAATGCAAACAAGGATTGGGATGATAGATATCAGCGCTGCTCCGGTAGATGACAGACTCACAGGTAAGGTTAAAACAATTATTAAAACTACATAAAAAAGGATAATAAAGAACATAACAAAAAAGGCCTCCTCCCACGCGTTTCTCCTTGAGAAAGGGCGAAACCGCCCGAAAGCGTGGGGGGGGCCTTTTTGTTATGTTCTTAGTATCCGTTTTATTTGTAGTTTAATAAATTGTTTTTACCTTACCTGGTGAGTCTGTCATCTACCGGAGCAGCGCTGATATCGATCATCCCAATCCTTGTTTCTTATGTAGCACAGATGGTTCATTGGTCCCAGATCCCCTTGATCCAGATGCAGCAGCCGTCTGGCTGTGTCCCTATTGCTCTGGTTCTACAGGGCAGGGTCTCTTATCTTGGGCCTTTCCTTAATAAATCTGGTGCACTTTGTCGCACTCTGTTTTGATCCAGTTTTACAGTCAGAAGACTTCTGAAATTAACTCATTAATAAATGTCAAGACGACATTACGGAGAGATGAGGTCTACAGTTTATTTTACATGACTGTTGTAATCGGCTATCTCCATTTGGTTACTTTATCAGGGTGCTGGTATTCGTACAAGCTTGGTGATGATACAGCAATGATGGTCGCCAAGAATTTTATTCATTCAACAACAGCTTTATGTATTGCATATACACGAATGTATTCTTCTGGTGCTGTCTGACCCTACTTCCTAGCTGCCCCTATCTCAGCCCGCTAGAAAGGTTTCTGACTCTTGATTCACTCGGGGTGTCCAGTAGTAGACTCAATTCCATATGGGCCTGGTGCAATCCCCCTATGCCGGGGATAAGGGTGATTCCCCTGGGCACTGTGGAAGCTTGGAGTGAAGCCAACTATGGACCTCTATGCATCGGGACTATGGCCTGTTGAGTCCCATTCGGGCATAGTCTGCATTCTCCATGAACCCCCAATGGTGAAAGGAGGCATCTCTGTAGGATGCTACACTAACACCAGGGCACTGTCCCCAGCAATAAAACAATTTAGAGCTGAGTCACCCAGCACCATGTAATGGAAAGGGTGTTTACTCTGTGTGGACCAACACAGTATTAACCCTCAAACCATGGTAATCCCAAAGGGGGTTTACAATGTTTTATAAATTGAGAACAGTTATAGGATCTACCAATGCATGTGATCAGGATTAGAAGGGCGTTCAAATAGGGAAATGTCTATAGGAAATTAAAATCAGTGTCAATAACACTAAACATTTTTTGAGTGTAGCAGTAGTGCACGGGAGACCAGTTACTTACACTTAATCCTGGGATCAATCATTGCGCAAATCAAAATATAAAATAAATTTAATTTATTCTTGGAAACAGACATACACAGTGAATAACAATAATACGGAGGAAAACACACACTTACTGGGGTTTTGGGCTCAAAAAACTAAACTTCCTTGACCGAAATAAAGTCTTTAACAAGTTCCGTTGGAAATGGTGCTGAAAGTAGGACTTAGAAAAATATTCTGCTCTGCAGCCGTTTCTTGCTAGCTCCGCAAGGTCCTTTGGGTTGGAGTCACAACTTGGATCTATCTTGGGATCCTTTCCTGGGCTAGCTACCACTTTTTTTTTACAACATTTGCAAAGCCAGTCCCACAGACATTACTGCCAACCACAAGCGTGGGAAATTTACTGCACCATTCACATGTTGTAGTCTGCGACACCTGGCACCTGGCAATGAGCTTCAGTATGGCAAAGGAGCATGCTCGAAAATACCATCTTGCCTACTGTCATGAGAGGTCAAGTGCCTCTCAGTTAGGGAGGTGACCACTTGCCAGGATGGCCTGTGATCATCCCAGGACTTGGCACGTAACTCAGCCATCCTGCACAGATGGCTGCTCACACTCCTGGCCACACGTGTTACTTGATCTACGGACTTAGGGGCAGTTAGTGGCACCACACCCTTTGAGTAAAAGGACCCAGTAAGGTTGTTCAATGTACAAGCCTACTACATTTTAAATCAGTTTAATAATATCTATACATTTTCTTATTAAAATGTCTAAGTCTATTGGTGTGAGGGATAGAGTGAAAACCTGGCTGTTTTATCCCACTAACCATATCCTTATCTCTTGCAAAGTAGACTTTTGTATTTTAAATAAGCTTCACAGTCTTCTACTGACTGGAGTACCCCCCTGAACCCCCTACACCAGGGCCAGGGTTATTGGTCATGTACTGGGTATCCCCCTGAGACTAGGGACCCCTGTATGTTCTGGGGATACCTGCCCCTCTGCCTTATCCTGTACATTTTACATACATTTACAATACAGTACATGTACAACAGGCAGGTCCAAGAGTGACACTCTAGGACCCAAACACAGCTTGGGGCAACCAAGTGGGCTTAACCTTATTGTGAGCCTGGTTACCCTCTCACCATCAACAGTGTTCTCCAGTTGGAAAAGGGCACCTGCCACCCCCCAAAAAAAACTTCAGTGATTGGTGGTACCTTTTATATTTGGCCTAAGAATTGTGCGGAGCAATAAAGAAGATATTTCTTCTCCAAAACAAAATGTAAAGGAAAAATAAATCGCAATGACAGGCAGTTTGGTATAATCAGCTGAGCCGAGTCCCACAGTATGTTGCACACAGGACGCAGGACCTTACTGGTAAACACTTGAAAGTAGCTTTTTATAATCCCACTAAACACCTCCCCCAAACTGTGGGTAAGGAAAGTAATGTAGGGTTATTTTTTTCCACCTTTATGTAGCCCTGTTGCCCCGTACCTGGGAGGACGGAATACCAGTAATGCTATTTACCTGTATGGCAACCAGGAGGCCTGAGCCTCTAATACTGGGAGCCCTGGGGTGATATCGGGTTTGTCTCGGTTGCAGCGCCTCCACCTGCAAAGGATCTCAACATGGTGGGATATGCCCCTTACAGGAACAATAACAGAATACACACAGGCAGGTATATAACAACAACCTTTACTGAACACAGTATAGAGGTACCCTGTACCACACAGTATGATAGGCCCAACAATGGTGTCCCCAAAGTACAGAGGGTGCTTGGCACCAATACCCTGATGTCTATTCCCCAATATCAGGGCCCACCCAGGAAGTGTAGTAGTTAGCGAGTAACCCGTGAGGTGTTGGTGAACTTAGTTGGATAACTGCAGAGTATTCCAGTACTCGGGTGCGGCCAACTTGACAAACAGGGTCTGCGATCCAGCGACGTAGTCCGCTTTGGCATCGCCTGGCGTTTGGTGATATCCACACGGAATTACCCTAAAGTGTCTGTTACCAGGAGATGGTCTGGTCTCAGACCACAGGGCCAGTGATCCCCACGTGGCGTCTTTACTGTGTCCCTGACACATACAATAAATGGGGAGGCGTCACTATCTAATGGTGGCCTTCCCTGCAGAACCACAAGCTACATTGAGGTTGGGGCTAAGGGGGAAGATTGGCCTAGTCCAGGGAGGCACGCGCCTGGACCACTACCTGCTCCTCTGAGGTCCCTCTTCCAAATGCGTGGTCTCTCAGCGCCCAAATGTATCTCTGTCTGAGAGGGGAATCTGGATGCCCTATTTGACACTAGATGGCATGTGGTTGGGCACCCCTGGACTTATGGTCTTGTAGTTCCCACTGCAGACCTGGGTGTAATGGCGCCGTTGTGATGCCTCCTGCGCCATGCGCGATGTGGGGCAAGATGGTCGCCGCAACTCGGAATACACTATGCGCATGCGCGAGTTCTCTGCAAATGCGCGACCACATCAACACTGGTGGCCCCCTGCGTCGGGTGGCCGCAAACCTCACGGCGACCGGTCACCCAGCCATCCTCCCTGCACCTCAGAGGACTAAAACTGTCCCCCATTTTGGGT
>WSYH01001739.1:0-108753 GCA_036426205.1 Ascaphus truei | reverse complement strand
GTCGCCTTTTTCACCCACCATAACTTAAAATGTATGGTAAACCTACCCAGTCTAGAAATATTTGAAAGCAAGTTCACACCACTCACAGACATGTTTCAATCTTGATTGGTATACCAATCAAGATTGAAACATGTCTGTGAGTGGTGTGAACTTGCTTTGCTTGTCCCATGCTGTGTTTAAAAGCGGTGTGAACGGTGATACATCAGCTAAAATGGGCTCCATGTGAATGGATATTCCAGGCAAAAGGTGACACATTGTGTGCTCATTTGCATGTAATTTCCCAGAATCCCTTGCTGCAGTGGGAGCACTGTATGCTGGGGATAATGGTTGAAAGGCAGGGTTGCAGATATGTCTAAGACATGTGAATGTGCTCACAAGTGATATTCTTTATTGGCTATATGCTAACGGTGGAGGTATTCTGTTGCCTTTTTCACCCACCATAACTTAAAATGTATGGTATATAAAAAATACAAAAAACACAGCGCACGACGCTCATAGTGCATTAAATGATAATTTTAGTAACCAAGTAAGAAGGTAAGTAATGTGCGTACATTTAAACAAAATTAAACAAGCATTTCAGGGTTATTGTTACCCAAACACCAACGGACGCTAGTGATGGTCTCGTGGCTCTCTCCTTCTCACTCCAAAACAGTCTCGGTGTAGGGCCTGGATAGTCTCCACTCCAGTCACTGTTTTCATTTGCTGTATGCGATATGGTGGGGGATTTTGTCACTTTTATACCCACCATAACTTATTGAAATCCAAAAACTAACAAATTAAAAACACATTCAAATCCTGAACGGAAGGTGACTGTGCTATCTGTGTTATAAGATAAGCTTAGATCTCTATATAATGATGTTCCTATTAATATAAGGACCTAAATATATTAGCAGAGTATTAATATCAGGGGTGTCAACAGAGGGGGACAGAAGGTACTGGCGTCCTGGGCCCCGTGAGTCAGGGTGGCCCGGGCCCCCTGCACGGCTGTGCCTGTTTAAAAAAAAAAAATTGTACCCGCTGACGATCCCTACAATTCCCCTGCCGGAAACCCCCCCACACCTGATTGGCTGGCGCGTTGCCAGGATTTGAGCTGTGAAGCCGCCATTTCTTCTGTCCAGCAGAGAACAGGTAAGCAATGTACCATGCCTCTCCTCTGGCCTCTCCTCTGCCCCCCCCCCCCCCACGGCCTCCCCTGGCCCTCCCACAGCCTCCCCTGGTTCTCCTCTAGTCCTCCCACGCCCTCCACTGGCCCCCCACGCCCTCCCTTGGCCCCCCCCCCACGCCCTCCCCTGGCCCCCCACGCCCTCCCCTGTCCCCCCCACGACCTCCTCTGGGGGCCAGCACTATTGGAGCAGAGAGAGACACGCCATGTTACAGTTCAGAGAGACTTTTGAATGGAGCCACGGCAGTGAACATCTGAATCAGCACAGACCAAGTCTCGCGAGAGCCGAGCCGTGTCAGACCACGTGATGCGGAAGCAGCCGTGAGGAGGACTGGTAATCTGAGTTTTCAACCACGAGTGTGAGAGACTCGCAAAACACTCTCTACTGCCTGTATTTAACTCACAGAATGTGAGTTGATTACCTGTTTTTTATTTTTTCATTAAGTTTTATTAAAAGGTTTTACACATTTTGTTTCTCCTTGTATTTTCCCTCCTATCCTCTACTGTGAGATCCATCTGTAAGGGAGAGTCTGGTTTAACCAACAAACCTGCAATGATTGCTGCTGCTGTTGCTGATCCATGAGGACAAGCACACAGGAATTCCAGAGGCCAAGAAAAGAAACAAGCTGCAGGAGCTGAGTTCGTGAGTCCCCAAGTGGATTAAAGGCTTTTAATAATCTTATCAGTGTAAGCGCATATTTTACCGAATTATAATCTGATTTTTTAGATATACTGCCCTATGATTTTTCTCTTCTTTTTTCTTTCCCTTTCACTGCATATGTGCGCCTAGGTCACTCTTCTACACACACATATATATATATATATATATATATATATATAAATATATATGTATATATATATATATATATCCTAAATAAAGACCTGTCTGAGACATGCAAATGTGCTCACAAGTGCCCTCCCCTGGCCCCCCCCACCACCTCCCAGGCCCCCCCCACCGTGCCCTCCTCTGCCCCCCCCACTGGTCTCCTCTGGCCCCCTCACTGGTCTCCTCTGGACTCCAGATGCCCTCCTGGTCTCCTCTGGCTCCCCCCACTGCCTCATCCAGCAAAAAAATACCTGGGCGCTATCTCAATGTGCAATGTGGAAGTGATTAAAATAAATCGAGAGTATAATACAACTTTTGTGTGTGTAATACCCCTAAATCTTATGGTGCCCTCCTGTGACTCTGACCCCAACAGGATCTATCCAGGACCCTTGATGATAATGGAACACAGAGAAAAATGGGGGGAGCACAGGGTGAGGGATAATGCAATACCAAATGCGGATGGTGATAACTCCTGAGAGGGGTCCGGTGGGATATATTGCACCCAAATGGATCTCCTGTCTGGAGGATGATGAGAAGCTAATGGTGTCAAGGTCTGTTGCAGGGTACATGCAACCACACACGCTGGTTCTTTGGATAAGGCTTATTTATTTGAGCCTTAAAACATACAGCACATCAAAAACAAATAGCTTCTCATCGGCAAACAAAAGAAAATAGCTTCTTCAGCAGTCAAAAAAAAAATAGCTTCTTTTTAGCAGACAGAACAAAATAGCTTCTCTTTCGTATGCAGGAGACAGACAGTTCATCACACATGTAAAAAGAATATATTGTGCGCAACTAATAAACCTCTAATAGTGAAATCAGTGATCAGATAAATATTAACATATGCCCTTCTAAATCAAACCAAATGGTAAAACCACATATAACCACATTGTGAGAATAATAAACTTTTACATAACCGTGTAGTGTGGTACATAAAGCTTCTGCTGCTATAAACTAGGGGGTGGCTCGGCACCCCCCTAAACACTAGAGAAACGGAGACAAAAAAAAATAGCGCACAACGCAAATAGTGAAGTATGAAAAATACAAGTGTGTATTAAAATAGGGGAAAATATTCTGCATACATCAAGAAGCTAGGACATAAGCATTGAGTGTACAACACACAAGTTACCACTCGGCAGCTGTTGGTTCAGGAGTCAGGAGCTTGTTTCCTTTGGCAAGCGTCTTGGGCAGCAGCTGTGATGTTTTCCTTCATACGAACACCCCAACACTCGATCACCGCCTCTAAGGAAACTTTCCCTCTGGTCAGCTGGACTCCCGGCAATCCGAACGTTCTGCAGCCTGCAGTCACGCTCCGGAGGTCCCCGGATTGAGCAGTGAGGGCTCAGATGGTTAACAGTGTTCTCCGATCAGTACAGCCACAAACGGAGGCAAACTAGCTGGCTGCAGTGACTCCAGTTCGTAGCACTAGCGCTCCGTGGTGGGGCGCTGCGGAGTAACGTCACAGTCACGATTTTAAAAATCACAACACAGGAGTGGAAAATCGTCTTTAGAGTGCCCAATGTTCACAAAATCATAAGATAGCAATAAAACACATAGATCAAGGTATAATCCTACGCGTTTCGTAGTACAAACTACTTCATCAGGGAATAAAATTATCATTTCCCAGAGGCAATATATACCTCTCAAACACATCCCATTGGTCAGCCAATTGGCAAAAAATCAGTCAATCACCTGGGTAGTGTAGCAGTTAGAATGACTGGAGAAATGCAGGTTAATAGTAAAACAACAACTTTATTAACAATGAAACTTAAAATACAACCATACACATAAAAAACAGTTAATAAAAATCTGTAATAAAAGAAACACATAATTAGCATAATTAAAAACTAGCAAACAGTATCAGCACAGATAGAAAAAGGGAGGAGATGTCACGTGCTTCAAACAATCTAGACTACAATACTCAGTAAAGTGCCCAGATGTCAACATCCTCCTTTAACCCTTTCGGGGACATCGTATCTAATTTGTGTATCCAATACGTTTCTCTAGAAGAGAGGGTTTTAACCCTATCTCCACCCCTTCTATTACACGGAATCTGTTGGATCCCCTTAAAAGTCAAACTAGAGGGATCTTTATTGTGGTGGGTCAGGAAATGCCTAGACACACTATGCTTGTCAAAGCCATTTCTAATATTTCTGACATGTTCTTGTACTCGAACTTTGAGACTGCGTTTGGTCCTGCCAACATATTGGTATCCACATGCACATTCCAATAGGTATACAATGTGTGTAGATGTACATAAAATAAAATCATCAATGGGAAAAATCTCATTATTAATTTTGGAAACAAACTTGTTCTTAACCGGGTGTGAATATTTACAGATTGAGCATTTGCCACAGATATGATTTCCTTTAGGTTTAGAGCCCAACCAACCTTTTTGCAACAGGGGTTTGGTATATATCACTTGGTGCTAACAGATTCTTTAAATTTTTTGCCCATCTGTAGATAAATCGTGGTTTCGTGCTCAGATGTGGCCCCAGAATTGGATCAATGCACAAGATGCCCCAATGTTTTGTAAAAGTTTTTTTCTATATATTTATGCACGGAATTAAAATCAGTAATAAAAGCCACATTCAAAGTGTCATTATTTATTGTCTGAGTCTTATTCTTCCTATTCCTAAATCCGCTTTGAATTAACATGTCGCTAGGATCCATAATGCGTACCCTCTCAATTTCTTTCTCGAGCAATTCTCTGGGATAACCTCTCTCTCTGAATCTATGAAACAATGTATTGGCCTGATCGTTAAATACCTCTATATTACTGCAGTTACATCTAAGTCTGACGAATTGTCCTCCTGGTATATTGTTTTTCCATGAATTTTTATGATTACTTTTCGCCATAAGCAGATTGTTAGTATCCACCTCCTTAAAGAAGGTCTCCGTCTCCACAGTTCCATCCTCTAGGGCTGTCAGTCTGAGGTCAAGGAAGTCTACCTGAACAGCATTTACCTTATGTGTAAAAACAAGATTGTAATCGTTTACATTAAGAAAGGCTACAAATGCATTGGCTGACTCTAGGTCGCCATCCCAAACACACAGGATGTCGTCTATGTAGCGTCTCCATACTACGACATTCCTGTGGAAGGGTTTCTCTGGCATGATAAACTGTGACTCCCATTCTCCCACGTACAGGTTTGTGAAACTGGGGGCAAATCTTGTCCCCATTGCAGTTCCGCAAACCTGTAGGTAGAAGTTAGATAGAAAAAGAAAATAATTATATTTCAATATGAACCCTATTGACTGAAGGATGAATTCCCTATTAAGTGGGTGCAATAGGAGGTCCGATTTCAGAACGGAACTTACGGCCTTCATCCCCTTTTGATGGGGTATATGCGTATAAAGGGCTTTGATATCACAAGTAATCCATAAATAGGAACTTTTCCATTTGAACCCATTGAAAAGATTCAAAACTGCAGTCGAGTCTTTTAGGTATGATGTTAATTTGCCCACGTATGGCTGGAGAAAAAAATCCACATACTGGCTCAGGTTGGCTGTCAGAGATTGTATACCCGATACTATGGGGCGCCCAGGTGGATCTATTAGGGCCTTATGCATCTTTGGCAGATGATAGAATATGGGGATCCTAGGGAATTCGGAATACAAGAAGGCAAACTCAGTTGTAGTGATAATAGACAGAGAAACTGCTTTATCTAGCAATACCTTAAGCTCTTTCAAATACTCAGTAGTGGGATCCTTAGACAGTTTTGCATAAAAAGATATATCATTCAGAAGTCTCAGTGCTTCTTTCTCGTAGTCAGATCTATTTTGTACTACTACACCGCCACCTTTATCTGCCTGTCTAATAATGAGGCTTTTATTGTCTTTCAAGATCTTTAATGCTAGGGATTCATTAGCACTGAGATTATGTCTTATATCTCCTGACTTAAAATTGCGTGACAGAGAATTAAACTCATTGATGACCATATTAAAAAATGTGTCTATATGGTGACCTTTTTAATGTGCAGGATAAAAGTTGGATTGCGGTTTGAATAGGGTGTGTTGAATACCCAACTCAGTTTCAGAGTCGGCAACAGGACCAATTAGAGCCTCATCAGAAATATGATCCCTATCTTGTTTGAGGAAGTGTCTTTTCAGGGTGATATAACGGGTAAATTTATGAAGATCTTTGAACAATTGGAAGGAGTTTGGTCCACAGGATTAGAAAAACTCAAACCCCTTCCCAATATATTCAATTGATCTTTCGTCAAAATAGTAGAGGAGAGATTAAAAACCCTATTATTCACTAGGGAGTTCTTTCCCGTGAGTACTCTCTTTTTTTGGATTCTGGCCCCTCCTCTTGTTCCTCGTCTGAGGTTACCCTTTTCCACTCCTGTGTTGTGATTTTTGAAATCGTGACTGTGACGTCACTCCGCAGCGCCCCACCACGGAGCGCTAGTGCTACGAACTGGAGTTACTGCAGCCAGCTAGTTTGCCTCCGTTTGTAGCTGTACTGATCGGAGAACACTGTGAACCATCTGAGCCCTCACTGCTCAATCGGGGGACCTCCGGAGCGTGACTGCAGGCTGCAGAACGTTCGGATTGCCGGGAGTCCAGCTGACCAGAGGGAAAGTTTCCTTAGAGGCGGTGATCGAGTGTCGGGGTGTTCGTATGAAGGAAAACATCACAGCTGCTGCCCAAGACGCTTGCCAAAGGAAACAAGCTCCTGACTCCTGAACCAACAGCTGCCGAGTGGTAACTTGTGTGTTGTACACACTCAATGCTTATGTCCTAGCTTCTTGATGTACGCAGAATATTTTCCCCTATTTTAATACACACTTGTATTTTTCATACTTCACTATTTGCGTCATCACACATGTACTTTGCACCACAGACCTTACAGCAGTAATCTCTTCAGCACTTTCAGTCCTGTCTCCTCACCAGCTGTCCTGCATGTGTGTACAGCCTGGGGTTTTAACACCTTGATTATGCAGCTCGGGTCAGACTAATTAAGCAGCCCTTCTCAACTTAACCTCGTCACTGCTGCACTGCAAGCCTAAACATAGGTTTTCCAGGCATATGGCTGGTGACGTTCATTCACCCTGTCACAAGGTCAATAATAAACTATCACTTACACGGCCTTGTGCAAGTGCTGGTGCAACAAGGTTTCTTTTTCTTCTATTTCTTCATTACGATGTGAAGAGAGAGGGTATTAATGTAACCTCATTGAGGCAGCAGTAGAAAAAACTAAGACAGTGCCACGTAGCAATTTGCTTAAACCCGGATTAAAGAGGGAAACCACCAGTTTTAAAACACCTTTTATTACTACGTACAGCACAGATGCCGCCAAGATCCAGGAGATCATAAAAAGGCATTGGCATGTTGTCCAGATGGACTCTGTCCTGAAGGATCATGTCCCCCCCGTTCCCAGGGTGATCTTCAGGAAGGCACCCTGTATTAAATCAAAACTGGCCCCAAGTGCTTTCAGAAAGGAGGAAGTGGCGAAAAGTCAGGGCTGGTTGCCTCCACCTATGTTTTCTTTTGGATGCTTTGGTTGCAAGGCTTGCAAGCAGGTATCTAAAGGAGAGAAAACAGAATTTATTTCCAATGTCACACAGGAGAAATTCAAAATAAAACAAACACTGAACTGCCGTACCGAATTTATTGTATATCTGTTGTCATGCCCATGTGGTCTCCAGTATGTGGGCCGTACCTCAAGACCTCTGAGGGTCCGCGTGCTGGAACACATGGGCAATATATGTAAACAGGTTATGACACACAGCGTCTCAAGGCATTTCAGCTTATTCCATGAAGGAAACCCTGAGGGCCTCACTTCTAAAGGAATAGTGAGGGTGGATAATCACGGGAGAGGTGGGGACAGATTACAAAAACTCTGCCAACGGGAAACCTACTGGATCTACAAATTAAAGACGCTGACCCCCAGGGGTATGAATATAGATATAGACCTCGGGGCGTTTATATAACTTCCAGGAGGTTCCCCACTCCTGATTGCTTTTATCTAATTTGTCCTCCACTGATGCTTCTATCTCATTTTTTATTCCACCAATGTTTGGATCTGAGATGTTAACTCCAAACCACATACAGGCATACCCCGGTTTAAGGACACTCACTTTAAGTACACTCGCGAGTAAGTACATCTAGCTCAATAGGCAAACGGCAGCTCACGCATACGCCTGTCTGCACGTCCTGAACAGCAATACTATCTCCCTACCTGTACTGAAGCTGTGCGCAAGCGGGGAGACTATAGAAATACAAAAAACACAGCGCACGACGCTCATAGTGCATTAAATGATAATTTTAGTAACCAAGTAAGAAGGTAAGTAATGTGCGTACATTTAAACAAAATTAAACAAGCATTTCAGGGTTATTGTTACCCAAACACCAACGGACGCTCGTGATGGTCTCGTGGCTCTCTCCTTCTCACTCCAAAACAGTCTCGGTGTAGGGCCTGGATAGTCTCCACTCCAGTCACTGGTGTGCCAGCCCCATGCCTCAGGGTAGGTCTTAAGCAGTCTCAAGTCTTTCAGCAAGCAGCAGTCCCGATTAATGTGCGCAATGCCCGCTACTGCACAGATCCAGCTGGCAATCGAGCAGCAGAGCGCACGCTGTTTGGCGTCCTGCTGAAACACTTCCTGGTCTATGACGTCATGCGATCGCGAGAGTTCGCCGCGAGTCTGCAAATCACCGGACCGGTTCTCTGGGAGTGCTGTCTTGTAGGTGGCTCGCAAAGGTCTTACAGTTCTTTAGTCCAACGCGTTTCGAGACCACATGGGTCTCTTCATCAGGGAATAAAGGCTAAACAATCTATTGGCATTTAAATACCCCTCGCATGTCACCGATTGGCTACCTAATTGAGGAGTTTAAGCCAATCACATGGCAGCGGGGAGGAGTCAAACACTACATAGCAACCGAGAATGCATCTAGAAAAAAAGCTAAAATCAACTTTATTAATAAACATTTGAACGAACAATAACATAAACGGTGTTTCTAAAATAAAGAAAAAAATAATTAGTACACACTTTAAATGAACAGCTATATTCAAATACCAGTAGTGGTACAAACATATGACCACTGACATGATTTATTTTGAAAAAGAAGCACGAACTAAAAACTATGAGTACATTAAAAAAGCATAAAATTCCATATTTCAAAAAGTAAAATAGAATAAAATTTAAATGTTTAAATACAAATTTATCGTATACCAGCTCAGAACACATTAAAGGGATATTGCATATATTTGATATAAAGACCCAATTCCATCACCATTAGGCGAGGGTCAGTACAGGGACCATATGTCTATATCCTCATTGAGGCCTCCCGGATATAGTGTCCCCAATTTATATATCCAGAAGGTCTCTTGGAAGGACAAATCCTTAACCCTATCCCCGCCCCTTCTACTCTTAGGGACATATTTAATACCTTTAAAACGCAGGGACATGGGGTCTTTGTTATGATGTGAGGCATAGTGCTTGGAAAGGCTATGTGTTAAAAGACCATTTTTTATATTTCGTATATGTTCTTGTATACGTGTTTTTAGTTTACGTTTAGTGCGCCCAACATAGAACAAGCCACAGGGGCACTCAATTAGATACACAATATGGTCCGAATTGCAATTTATAAAATCTGTTATTTCATATGTTTCCTCAGTTTTTTGACACGAAATTTTTTTTCTATCAGAGTGTAGGTGTTTACACACAGAACATTTTCCGCATTTAAAGTTTCCACAAGGTTTTTTAATATCTAGCCATCTTTTATCTCCCAATGGACCACTTTTAATATTAATGTCACTAGGGGACAAGGCATTTTTTAGGTTTCTTGCTCTCCTGTATATAAACCTTGGGAATTTAGAAATGTGGGTCCCTAAAATTGGGTCGTTTGACAGGATTGACCAATGCTTCTTTACAATCTTTTCTATATGAGAAGTCATTGAATTAAAGTTTGTAATGAAGGCAACATTACATTTTCCCTCACTTTTAGCTTGTTTCTTTTGTTGTTTAATTTTTGGAACTAGCATTTGTTTTCTATCCATTTGTCTCACCCTATCAAGATCATAGGAAAGTTTTTTTGAATGATAACCTCTTTCAAGGAATCTTGAGGTCAAATCACCGGCCTGTTTTTCAAAGTCGGTGTTGAGACTACAGTTCTTTCTCAACCTGTAAAATTGGCCCCCAGGTATATTCTGAATCCAAGATTTTTTATGGTTACTTGAGGCCATCAAGAGGTTGTTGGAATCAACGTCCTTGAAATGTGTTTTACTTATAAGGTTCCCCTCATCAGATACCGTCAGATTCAAATCCAAAAAGTTAATCTCTTTGACACTTTCCACATGGGTAAAGGTCAAATTCCTATTGTTGTTATTAATGTATTTTAGAAAAAGACTAACAGAATATTGATCCCCATCCCACAGACATATAATGTCATCTATAAAGCGACGCCAAATAATAATGTTTTCTCTGAAGGGATTATTATTAAATATGCAATTGTACTCCCATTCTCCCATGTACAGGTTTGCGAAACTGGGAGCAAATCTTGTGCCCATTGCAGTTCCGCAAACCTGCAGGAAGAATTCCTTCAGAAACATAAAATAATTATGCTTCAAAATAAAATGGATGGATTCCAGAATAAATGTTTTGTTCAAATCATATAATTCAACGTCGCTAGATAGAAAGAAATCCACTGATGCTAGGCCCTGTTGATGTGGTATATTGGTGTAAAGGGCCTGCACATCGCACGTTAACCACCTGTAGGAATCCTTCCACTCTATATTTTGTAACAGATTGAGCACTGATGTGGAGTCCCTTAGATGAGAAGGGAGTTTTTCCACATAAGGCTGCAAAAAGTGGTCAACGTACTGTGACAAATTGGCTGTTAAACTATTTATTCCCGAGATTATCGGTCTGCCAGGGGGATTTGTAATCGATTTGTGGGTTTTTGGGAGGTGATAAAATATCGGGATCTTGGGGGAACTAGTAAACAAGAACTCATACTCATTCTTTGTAATGACACCAGAAATATGGGCTTGGTCCAACAGGGTTTTTAATAAACTCAAGAAGTCCATAGTTGGATCTTTTTTAAGCCTAGAATAGGAGGAGGTGTCGTTCAGGAGCCGCAAGGCCTCTCCTTCATAATCCTTTCGGTTCTGTAGAACGACACCACCTCCCTTATCCGCCTGTCTGATAATCAGGTTGTCATTCTCCTTTAAGAATTTTAATGCTAGCGTTTCATTTTTAGTAAGGTTGTGTTTTATATCACTAAACTTCATAATATTACTCAATAGAGTGAAATCTTTATTAACCATGTTGAAAAAAGTCTCAACATGATGACCTTTAGAATGGGAGGGGTAAAATTTTGATTTCCCCTTAAAGTGAGTATGTCTCAGGCTTTGAGTGGGTTCTATGTTCTCATCTATAGCAACCTCAGGTGGAACTATAGACACCCCTATTTTATTTTGAACTTCATTACCTTCCATATCTAATTTAATAAAATGCCTTTTAAGTGTGAGGTTTCGCATAAATTTTTGGAGGTCATTATACAATTGGAATGAGTTCGGCAAGCATGAGCGTGAAAAGGTCAGACCCCTGTCTAGAACCTTTTTTTGGTCATTTGTCAAAATAACTGAGGATAGATTAAAAATTCCACGAGAGGGAGATGTCACACATCTTTCTCGTAGCCTCTTTTCTTTCATTCTGGCCCCTCCTCTAATTCCTCGTCTGGTAGGGTTCTTTTCTTTTTTTCTCCCAACCGTGATTTTTGGGACATTTCCACACATTCCCCCTTCTTCTGTGGATCCAAATGTCTTTTTTTGACCAAATCCAAAAAAGAAGACGGGGAGTGTTGAACTGGTGGTTGAATTTTAACACTGGGTGTGAAGGGTCTAGAATCCCTGTGTGAGTCAAATTCTTTCTGGCCATATCTAAAATTGGGGATATAATTCCTCCCTTTATAGTTGGGATTCCTAAAATGCCCTTCATGTCTAGGAGGAGGGAAATGTTCATCAAAACCAGGGGGACCTCTTCTCTCCCCATAGTATTGATTCTCCCATCCTCTGTGATCGGGGTGGAAATTGGGTTTTGGGTATCTATATGTATTATTTACTCTACTTTGTGAATAGGAGGAATCTCTTCCTTCCCTATTTTTAGATTGAGTTTTAGAGGGTCTGCCCCTCTCTACATCCTTAGCCCAATTTCTCTGTCTGTTGTTGTCATAATCAGACTTATCCCTGTAAAATTTCTCGTGCTTCTTCTTCAAAATCTCATCCTCCGCATGCTCGAGCTTCATGCGGAGGTCATGCTCTAATTCTGAGCAGTCCTGTTTAATTACAAGTGGCTCAAGTAATTTAATCACACTTGTTACCTCTTTGTCAATAATTTTTAATGACTTGGTCCTCTCATAAATAATTAATTTCATGAGGGCCGTGGAACAGTCATCTAAGATTCTGTTCCACTCCTTCATGAAGTGTGCATCATCTTTGCCGAATGTAGGTAGTTTTTTGATGCGTAAGCCCCTAGGGGCCCTATCACATTCTACATATTTTTGAATTGTTCTTTTTTCAAGATACAATTTATTTTCGGTCAAAAGTAATTGTTCTAAAACTTTAAAATGCTTCTCCACTGAACCCCTTGCTTCCTCACTCTCAGGGACCACTACATGATTGTCAGAGAATAATAAATCAAAATTAACGTTTCTCTCTACTATAGACTATAGACTATAGACTATAGAGCCTGTTACACATGCGTTATTTACATCAGTTATGCATGTATATGACGATTGCTGTACAGTATATGCATCGATAAGTGGGGAAAAGGTAGTGCTTCACTTTAAGTACATTTTCGCTTTACATACATGCTCCGGTCCCATTGCGTATGTTAATGCGGGGTATGCCTGTATGTTTAGTTTTTTAATTTCTCTGTATCTGGTTATAATCACCCCTCACGTCAGGATAGATATTTAACCTTTAGGTATCTTATGCCCTTTTATAGATATGTTTTATTATTGCTATTCATTGTACTCACTGCAGCTGTCACTTTTGCACGCCACTCATATTGTGTTACCACTCATGTTGCATGTGACACTAATCAGCCATTTCTTAACTCATATGATTCTTTATCAATATATTCACTGCATTTGCACAATTATTTTAATATCTCTATTTTTCTCCCCTTCTCTTCCTCCTAGACTTTTGGAATTTGTATAGGGTGAGGGTAGATTTATACAGATTTTTTTCAAAAATGTACAATGGACATTTTCTTCTGGACATTCCTACTATGGACTATCACTTTGTGGAAAGTTTTTTTTTAAAGTTTTTTAATTACATTATTGTAAATGTATAATATGATATTCTATGTGTCCATTTTGGCCACCACACTAATATCACTTTCACACACTAGATTATGCTTTAAATAGGTCTTATTATGTTTTTTATGCCAGCCCCTAGATTTAGGGCTGCCTATGTATTTATTACACATTGTTGGTCACGTTTAAATTCACTTAAATATATTCACACATTATGCGATACTAGGTAAATTTGTTACTCCATGTCAGCCCCCATTAATTTGGGCTGTATATGTCTTAGGCTGAGTCCATGGCCAGCGCTTGTCCGCTGACCCGTGCTGAGGCGCGCTGACGCTTGTCAGTGAGCCCCTGCAGCCGCAATGAGAGCGGCTTTAGCAGGGGCTCGCGCACGCTTCCACAGGTGTGCGGAGGCGTAGCTCTTAAATTTTGTTTAGTTTCGGCACTCACGGGAGTGCAGGGCCGGTCACGTGAGCGGTTCGCCCAATGAGGGCGAACCAGCTCCGTGACGTCACGGGCCCGCCCCCCGACACGACCCCGGATGGTGCGCGAACTAAGGTCAGGGAAAGCACCCACTTTCCCTCAGCCTCAGTGCGCCTCCGCGCGGCTGAAGTCACCATGGACTCAACCTTATATGAATCACTATTAATTTGTAAGTTAGAGCAGGAAACTATCACATGTTTTACATCACAACACTCACGATTTTGTGTGCATACTATTATAGCCATTATCTAGCAGGGGAGTATGCGTGCGCAACTCGCTCTGGGCATGTATTACATAGTAAATGTGCAGCCATTTGACAAAGCCGAGGGATTGGCCAGACACAGTATATAGTGTCATGACATCTAAGCCAGCCCCATCTACAGAGCCTGAGGAAGCCCAGTAAAGGGCAAAACGCGTTGATCACATTTTTGGATACATTCAGCCACCATAGAGGAGTAGGAAGGTGGAGCTGTAGCCCTGCATCCGGACGCGGAAGCAGGGAGTTACCTGCAACAAGCTACCGGATGACGCCCTAAGAATAGGCTGCTACTTCGCTTGTTTGATACAAGTGTTGCTGTTATTTTATTTTATTTCACTTTGTTTTTATTATATTAGAGGCTTTTTGTTAGAGCTCCAGTGCAGACATTAGTCTTTCTATATACCCCTGCACGGAGGAGTCCCACCACAGCCTAGCATCCAGCTATAGAGGGGTCACAAGAGTGAAGATATCATCTACAGGGAAGAAAAGACACCTCTACAATTGTGCACTTACACTAGTCTGTGTGAGTGTTTATTGTATCATTTTATTATATACAGTTAGGTCCGGAATTATTTGGACACTGACACAATTTTCATAATTTTGGCTCTTTACGCCATCACAATGGATTTGAAATGAAACAACCGAGATGCAATAGAAGTGCAGACTTTCAGCTTTAATTAAAGGGGTTGAACAAAAATATTGTATGAAACGTTTAGGAATTGCAACCATTTTCATACACAGTCCCCTTATTTCAGGGGTTCAAATGTAATTGAATAAATTAACACAATCATAAATAAAATGTTCATTTTTAATACTTTGTCGAGAATCCTTTGCAGGCAATGACTGCTTGAAGTCTGGAACGCATGGACATCACCAAACACTGGGTTTCCTTCTTTATGATGCTTTGCCAGGCCTTTACTAGAGTTATCTTCAGTTGTTGTTTGTTCGTGGGTCTTTCTGCCTTAAGTTTTGTCTTCAGCAAGTGAAATGCATGCTCGATCGGATTGAGATCAGGTGATTGACTCGGCCATTGCAGAATATTCCACATCTTTGCCTTAAAAAACTCCTGGGTTGCTTTCACAGTATGTTTTGGGTCATTGTCCATCTGTAAAGTGAAGCACCGTCCAATCAACTTCGCTGAATTTGGCTGAATCTGAGCAGACAATATATCCCTATACACTTCAGAATTCATCCGGCTGCTTCTGTCTTCTGTCACATCATCAATAAACACTAGTGACCCAGTGCCATTGTAAGCCATGCATGCCCATGCCATCACACTGCCTCCGCCGTGTTTTACAGAGGCCTGCCCTTGAATACTGATACATCATTCAAGGCTGTAACACACACAGGCCTAAAGAAGGAATTAACCTTTCCACTGCCTGCACTAACAGGAGTGACAGAGGAAAGGCCCAGGGAAAATAAGTAACTGCCGGAAGGCTATGTTATATGTGTTACAGATATATCTCTATCTCTCTACCTCTCTATATCTATATCCATCCTGTGGTATGACTGTCTTAGGCCCAGTATATTGCTTCCTTATATGTATAGCCTGGCCTTCGGCAGCTATTGCTAATTCTGGGCCTTTCCTCTGTCAGTCCTGTTAGAACAGGCAGTGGAAAGGTTAATTCCTTCAGTTGGCCTGTTTTGCATTTCAGCTCTGAGTATGTAGCAATATTCAGGGGCGGGCCTAAGCAACCTTTGAGCATGTTAATCCAAAGGGTGGATATGGGTTGGAACACCCCCTGATGTGTGTGAGCCAATCGGTATCCAGCTTTGAGTTGTAATGATTCAAAGTTAGAGACACTCCCTGAGGATATTCAAATTGAGACATGTTTCCTAAAATATAGATTGTCAGTTAGTAAGTGTGATTTAGGCCGAGTCCATAGAAGGACAGGCCGCGCTGAGCCGTGCGGATGCTCTGCACTGAGCCCCTGCATCCTCAATGAGGATGCCTTGAGAGGGGGCTCACGCGAGCGTCCGCAGGCGTGCTGAGGAGTTGGATTTTTCAGCTGGCAGCCAAGCTGTTTTTCAGCGTGCTGTCGGCTGAAAACATCCAATCAGCGCCGAGCAGCGTCAACGTCACGGCGCCGTTGACATCGGTGCGTCGTGGGCGATTGGCCCAGCGACGTCACTGCCCCGCCTCCCTCAGTCTCCCCCCGCCTCCGATCGCGCCCGCTGGCTCGCCTGCATGGGCATGAAATCGAGCAGATTTCAGCAGGCGAGCCTCAGCGTCAGCGCGGCTTCGAACTCCTCACCCCTCTATGGCCCCAGCCTGAGTCTTCAGAAAGAGCTGAGAGAGATAGGAAACCAAGAATAGTTCTCCCCCTCCTGCCCCACCTGGGTAAGGAGAGAGGGAAGGAGGGAAGGAGGGAGGGAGGGGGAAATCAAGCTGCTATGAGCAGAAGGGTAGAGAGCATATCAGGCCTATCATGTTCTGCTGTATATGCTGCCCTGAATAAAGATCTCACAGAAAAGAAGCTGCTGTGTGTGTCCCTGTTCCTGGTGTCTGGAGAATGGAGTGTCAGTGGGGGTCTCTCCTCTGGAGACCCCAGGGGATCCCTACTGGCTGGAGGCGCTGTGCACCCTGAGAGAACAAGGTAACCTGTCCCACACCACACCTCCTGTCCCTGTCCTGGGTTCTCCCCACAACACCGCGGAGCGCTCAGCCCTCCTGTTTACCAGCAGGTCATTGCACCCAGACCACTCCGAGTGACCAGAAGGAGTATACCCCCAATCTCATGTCGGGTGGGGTACCATAGAAGGGTTACATATGTAGGGTGACCATTCGTACCGGTTTTACCGGTACAGTCCCGGTTTTACCGGTACAGTCCCGGTTTTTTGAGGCCTGTCCCGGTTTAAGTCTGTCCCGGTTTTTGTCCCGGTTTCTGTCCCTGGTCCCGGTAGTGCGGGGCAGCGGCGGTGAGGAGAATGCGGCGGCCGGTAAGTATTTTGTATGTGTGTGTGAATGCTGCCGGGGGGACTGAATCCAGGAGAATGCCGGGGGCGGGACTTAGAATGCCGGCCGGCCCGTAGGGGATTGGATGAATGATGCTGCCGGGGGCGGGACTTAGAATGCCGGCCGGCCCGCAGGGGATTGGTCGCAGCATGTCAGAGGAAGCCGGGGGCGGGGCTTCCGTTTTGTGAAGCGCACACGTGACTGCCTGCCTTCCCGCTCCCGGCTCCTTTGCTCTGTGCGCGGTGAGTGTCCCCCTTCTGTCCCGGGTCCCAGCCTGGGGGGGGGGGGGAAGTATCTGAGTACCTCTAACCTACACATGTTAAAGCTGCAGTACCTAACTTGGATGAAAATAAAGCAGGCAGAAGCCTGAGTTAAGCAACGTAATACATTGCATGTTCCTGTTTGTTGTATAATTAACCCTAGAAGACTGTGTCGGGAAGAACCCAGACAGACATCAGCGCTACAAAAGAGGGGCGTTTGTCACATATGGTGGAGAATGCGGGTCGACACTAAAAAGTCTGTGGGTTTGCAAATAAATGCGGGGGTTTAAAATGGCCGCCCAGCTGAACTAAAGTACAGATGCTATGAGTGAAGTCTGTCCCACTGTGTATATCAGTTGTGCTTCTAGCATACACAGAGAATGTGTGAAGTGTGGATGCAATAGCACCCTGAACCCAAACAGAAAACCAAAATGTTTTGCTGAAGAGAAAAAAAAAAAAAAAAATTGCATCTAGCAAGTGCTGTTTGTAAAGCTAATGCCTTTTGCTGAAGTGAGTGAATTTGCAGCTAGCAAGTGCTGTATGCAAGTTGCTGAAGTGAGTGAAATTGCAGCTAGCAAATTGTCCCTGCCGGGTTTCTAAAATGGCTACGTGAAATGTTTGTTTTGTAATGTACATAATCATGAAAAACAGTGTCCCTTCAGGCCATACGATGATGATGATGATGATGACGACTCGTATGTGCCCCTGGAGGAGAGCCGTACCCACAGATGAATTGAGTATGCTGGGTCTGTCATAAAGTAGGTCACATGGAAGATGTGTGCCCCAAAATTTTCAAAGACAAACAGCTGCAAAAGCAAGCAACGCCCTATGAGTGCAAGCAAGATGTGGAAGCTGATACCAGTGAGCGTGTGCCCAGTACCACTGATATCTCTGGAGCTAATAAAGCAAAAAGAAAGAAGAAAAAGAAAACTGTTCCTCAAGTCACAGGGGAAGTGACCGAGCCACTTGAACCTGCGCTGTCAGGACATGCGTCAGAAAGGCGCCGAGATGTGCTGCAGACCGGAGTGACCGGCAGAATTGTCACGGGAACAGTGGCAAAGGAAAAGGAGGAGCAAAGGGAAGCTGAATCCTTGAACCAGGATAAAGAGGCTTTGGTTTCTGCACTCCAAGCTGCCCGCCATGATTATGAAGTCCTGCGGCAGGGATTGATGAAGGAGCGAGAATGTTGGAAGAAGGAGCAAGAATCTAACAATAAGGTGCGAGAATGTTGGAACAAGGAGCGAGAAGCGAACGCCGAGTTACAGAGGTGTATACTTCCAGCTTTACAAGAGCACGAGGCTTTGAAGAAAACAGAGTTTCTCTTACGGAGTGAGCTGGAAGAGGTGACGACTAGTCTGGAAAAGGCCAACACCGTAATTGCCAGCATGGATGAAAAACAGATTAAGTCTGACAAATTGATTGCTATCCTAAAACAGAAATACGGGAAGGCTCTACAAGAGGTTCATGCGCTCAGCACAGAGGTGCAACACTTACGCCTGGAGGGCCACGGTCTGAACACAGAGCTGGGAATGTTGAAGCAAACCCATGAGATTGCCCTAAGTGAGTTAGAGACTGTACAGCAAGAAAATGAGAGTCTGAAATTGGAAAATTCAGATTTGACTGACCAAGCAGAAAAAGTAAAGAAACAGTTGACTCAGGAAAAATTAGAAGTGCAGGAAGCACTGATGCACACTCAGAGCCAGCACCAGGAAGAAATGGACGCTCTGAGAACAGAATTGCGACATGTATGCACAAAACAGAATTCTCTCGTGGAGGAACTTAACGTTTTGAAAAAGGAGAAAAGCATTAGAATAATTCAGAAGCACTGCAAAGCTCTTATCCAAGGAAGAAGGGAAAGAGAAAATTATCAGCGTAAACGCGCCGCAACTATCATCCTACAGGCTGCCTACAGAGGGATGAAAATTTGTCAGTTCAATCACCGGAATAAAGCAGCCTGTGTTCTTCAATCATTCTACCGTGCCCGCATGGTACGAAACAGGTTCCTCATTATGAAAGGAGCAACTATAAAAATCCAGTCTCTGACTAGGATGACACAGAACAGGATTCGCTATCAAACCCTGAGAAATGCGTCACTGGTTATCCAGCGGTACTTCCGCCTGAATAAAGGTAGGCCTCAGGAAAGAGAGGTCCAAGACTACATGCCTGCCGGCTGCAAAGCTAAAATGCCACAGGGTACAGCCGGAGTTAGTGAGAGCCCCATCAAGGTGAAGGTGCTCCAGGTAATCAATGCTTCATCTTCTAAGTACCATATAATTGCCCCAAAGGGAAAATCCCAAATCTCTGAGAGTGATGGTCATGAGAAAATACATGGCAGTAAGAAGTACCATAAAGGTTCAAAGGTTGCAAAGCAAAAGCGACGAAGGTCAACGCTGGCCTTGAATTTTTCCGGATCTCGCCACTATGGGCAACAATATAAAGACAAAGACTATCCGGCCCCAGAGTTCCGTCAGAAGCTAAAGAAACAGTCCGACCATGTGCAAGAGACAGAAAGCGTTAAAATGAACTCTGAGGATATAATGGACTGGAAGTCAAGAAAAAAAAAGTAGTGGAACTAACCAATTGGGTTACACATGCGGACTATGTCACTACTACAGTATATGCTATACTATGCCTTTAGAAAAGCATTTTTGTAAATATTGCAATGTTGTATTTTTTTTCTCTTCATTGAAAATGTAGGTAAAACTACAAATTAATATACAGGGTTGATGGCCCTTAAGATTACAAGGCTGTAGTATAAGAAAAAAAAAATAGTGGTAGCTTACTATATACTGTAGAAAAAAAAATGCCCTTTTCGGTTGGTAAATATATAATGAGGTTCATATTCTAGAGTAGAAAAACCCAGGGAGGTAATAGAAATTGTCTGGTTTTGTGAATATATTTAGCATATCCTGGGTTGTAAGAATGTGTGCTAGACACTTATTTTTCAAAATAGTTCCCTAATAGAGAGCAACAAAATATGTTTGCCAAGTATAGTCTCTCTTATGACGAAACCTATTGTCCATAATTGCCGTGGAAAAAGTTAATATTCGTGTTATGTGATTACTTAATGTTGTACTGAGGAGTTAGCTCAAGTATTTCAGGTAGGACGCTCACCCCAGTGAGGTCCATGGCCGCTCACCCCAGTAGGTGTGAGCTGGGGAGGGGGATTTGTGACATAGTCCAAAGATGTTAGGCAGCTTTCTGCCCCATTTTAGGTCAGAAAGTGCAGGAATAGTTAAAAATGATCCGTTCCACAGCTTCCCATTAACTCAGGCAGCTGGATGGAAAATCCAGACCACAGATTACAATGGCTCTAGTTCTCCCTCACCTGCTCTTCTAATCACATGCACAGGTATTTAGAGCAGAGAGGTTTTGCATTTCACTCTCTCTCCTTAGAGCCTGGAGGCTGGGGGTATCGCTGCTCCCCTGTTTCCAGTTTCGGGGTGGATGGCCCCTCCAAGTATCACAGTACCAGAGGATTTGCCTGGACACCACGAACAGATAAGACAAAACAAATGGTTATTGCTGTTGCTAAAAGACTGTGCTGTATCTTGTGACCCTAAATGAGAGAGCATTGTTTTAAGCTGGGGAGCCAGTTTAGTTGGCCAGCAGCTGTTAGAGAGACTGATTCTGATGTGTAGTTATATCCCTGAAAGGGATAGGATTTTGTTTATATGATTTTGGTTTTATTTCTTAAAAATAACAGTGTGGGAAATACTGTAACACTGAAATGTGTGAACTGCTGAATGAAAGTATCTGAGTACCTCTAACCTACACATGTTAAAGCTGCAGTAACCTCTTTGGATGAAAATAAAGCAGGCAGAGCTAGAAGCTGAGTTAAGCAGCATATACTTTGCATGATCCTGTTTTTGTATAATTAACCCTAGAAGACTGTGTCGGAAGAAACGACAGACTCAGCACTACAAAAGAGGGGCGTTTTGTCACCATATGGTGGGAATCGGGTCGACACTAAAAAGTCTGTGGGTTTGCAAATAAATGCGGGGGGTTTAAAATGGCCCGCCGAGCTGAACTAAAGTACAGATGCTATAGTGAAGTCTGTCCAATGTGTATATCAGTTGTGCTTCTAGCATACACAGAGAATGTGCGAAGTGTGGATGCAATAGCACCCTGACCCCACAGAAAACCAAAATGGTTTGGCTGAGAAGAAAAAAAAAAAAAAAAAAAAAAAAAATTTTTTGCATCTAGCAAGTGCTGTTTGTAAAGCTAATGCCTTTTTGCTGAAGTGAGTGAATTTGCAGCTAGCAAGTGCTGTATGTAAGTTGCTGAAGTGAGTGAAATGGCAGCTAGCAAATTGTCTCTGCCGGGTTTATAAAATGGCCGACGTGGAATGTTTGTTTTGCAATGCACGTAATCTTGAAAAACAGTGTCCCTTCAGGCCATACGATGATGATGACGACGACTCGTATGTGGCCCCTGGAGGAGAGCCGTACCCACAGATGAATTTAGTATGCTGGGCCTGTCATGAAGTAGGTCACATGGAAGATGTGTGTCCCAAAATTTTCAAAGACAAACAGCTGCAAAAGCAAGCAATGCCCTGTGAGTGCAAGCAAGATGTGGAAGCTGATACCAGTGAGTGTGTGCCCAGTACCACTGATATCTCTGGAGCTAATAAAGCAAAAAGAAAGAAGAAGAAAAAGAAAACGGTTCCTCAAGTCACAGGGGAAGTGACCGAGCCACTTGAACCTGCGCTGTCAGCACATGCGTCAGAAAGGCGCCGAGATGTGCTGCATACCGGAGTGACCAGCAGAATTGTCATGGGAACAGTGGCAAAGGAAAAGGAGGAGCAAAGGGAAGCTGAATCCTTGAACCAGGATAAAGAGGCTTTGGTTTCTGCACTCCAAGCTGCCCGCCATGATTATGAAGTCCTGCGGCAGGGATTGATGAAGGAGCGAGAATGTTGGAAGAAGGAGAAAGAATCTAACAATAAGGTGCGAGAATGTTGGAACAAGGAGCGAGAAGCGAACGCCGAGTTACAGAGGTGTATACTCCCAGCTTTACAAGAGCACGAGGCTTTGAAGAAAACAGAGTCTCTCTTACGGAGTGAGCTGGAAGAGGTGACGACTAATCTGGAAAAGGCCAACACCGTAATTGCCACCATGGATGGAAAACAGATTAAGTCTGACAAATTGATTGCTATCCTAAAACAGAAATACGGGAAGACTCTACAAGAGGTTCATGCGCTCAGCACAGAGGTGCAACACTTACGCCTGGAGGGCCACGGTCTGAACACAGAGCTGGGAATGTTGAAGCAAACCCATGAGAATGCCCTAAGTGAGTTAGAGACTGTAACGCAAGAAAATGAGACTCTGAAATTGGAAAATTCAGATTTGACTGACCAAGCAGAAAAAGTAAAGAAACAGTTGACTCAGGAAAAATTAGAAGTGCAGGAAGCACTGATGCACACTCAGAGCCAGCACCAGGAAGAAATGGACGCTCTGAGAACAGAATTGCGACATGTATGCACAAAACAGAATTCTCTCGTGGAGGAACTTAACATTTTGAAAAAGGAGAAAAGCATTAGAATAATTCAGAAGCACTGCAAAGCTCTTGTCCAAGGAAGAAGGGAAAGAGAAAATTATCGGCGTAAACGCGCCGCAACTATCATCCTACAGGCTGCCTACAGAGGGATGAAAATTCGTCGGTTCAATCACCGGAATAAAGCAGCCTGTGTTCTTCAATCATTTTACCGTGCCCGCATGGTACGAAACAGGTTCCTCATTATGAAAGGAGCAACTATAAAAATCCAGTCTCTGACTAGGATGACACAGAACAGGATTCGCTATCAAACCCTGAGAAATGCGTCACTGGTTATCCAGCGGTACTTCCGCCTGAATAAATGTAGACCTCAGGAAAGAGAGGTCCAAGACTACATGCCTGCCGGCTGCAAAGGTAAAATACCACAGGGTACAGCCGGAGTTAGTGAGAGCCCCATCAAGGTGAAGGTGCTCCAGGTAATCAGTGCTTCATCTTCTAAGTACCATAAAGGTTCAAAGGTCGCAAATCAAAAGCGACGAAGGTCAACGCTGGCCTTGAATTTTTCCGGATCTCGCCACTCTGGGCCACAATATAAAGACAAAGACTATCCGGCCCCAGAGTTCCGTCAGAAGCTAAAGAAACAGTCCAGTCATTTGCAGTTTGCAGCGGCCTATGAAATAAAGTCAGGAAATGTAATGGACTGGAAGTCAAAGAAAAAAAAATGTGTTTGGGGAATTGACCGATATTTTTTTGTTATTACACGTGTGGACTATGTCACGGACACTTAACTATGCAAATAAGCTATTGTAGTTAAGGTATATTAGGCCTCTAGAATAAGCATTTTGTCAATGTTACAGTGTTATATTGGTTCTCTGTGTTGAAAATGTAGCTAAACTACAAATTAATATACAGGGTTGATGGCCCTTTCGGTTGGTAAATATATAATGAGGTTCATATTCTACAGTAAAAAAACCCAGGGAGATAATAGAAATTGTTTGGTTTTGTGAATATATTTAGCATATCCTGGGTTGTAAGAATGTGTGCTAGACACTTATTTTTCAAAATAGTTCCCTAATAGAGAGCAACAAAATATGTTTGCCAAGTATAGTCTCTTATGACGAAACCTATTGTCCATAATTGCCATGGAAAAAGTTCATATTCGTATCATGTGAATACTTAATGTTGTACTGAGGAGTTAGCTCAAGTATTTCAGGTAGGACGCTCACCCCAGTGAGGTCCATGGCCGCTCACCCCAGTAGGTGTGAGCTGGGGAGGGGGATATGTGACATAGTCCAAAGATGTTAGGCAGCTTTCTGCCCCATTTTAGAGCAGAAAGTGCAGGAATAGTTAAAAATGATCCGTTCCACAGCTTCCCATTAACTCAGGCAGCTGGATGGAAAATCCAGACCACAGATTACTATGGCTCTAGTTCTCCCTCACCTGCTCTTCTAATCACATGCACAGGTACTTAGAGCAGAGAGGTTTTGCATTTCACTCTCTCTCCTTAGAGCCTGGAGGCTGGGGGTATCACTGCTCCCCTGTTTCCAGTGTCGGGGTTGACGGCCCCTCCACGTATCACAGTACCAGAGGATTTGCCTGGACATCACAAAACAGATAAGCCAAACAAAGATGTATTACTGTTTGTAATGGACTATGCTGTATCTAGTGACCCTAATTGAGAGGGCATTGTTTTAAACTGGGGGAACCAGGTTAGTTGGCCCAGCAGCAGTTAGAGGCTGATTCTATGTGTAGTTAGATCCCTGAAAGGGATAGGATTTTGTTTATATCATTTGGTTTTATTTCTTGAAATAACAGTGTGGGAAATATTGTAACACTGAAATATGTGAACTGCTGAATGAAAGTATCTGAGTACCTCTAACCTTCACATGTTAAAGCTGCAGTACCTTACTTGGATGAAAATAAAGCAGGCAGAAGCCTGAGTTAAGCAGCATAATACTTTGCATGATCCTGTTTGTTGTATAATTAACCCTAGAAGACTGTGTCGGGAAGAACCCAGACAGACGTCAGCACTACAAACGCGGGGGGTGGTCACAACATATATAGAGACAGAGTACAGCATACATGACATAGAAGATAGGACATAGACGAGACAGAGACAGAGACAGAGACACGAAGAGAGAGTGAGAGATAGACCCAGAGACATGAAGACATACTAAGAATGAAATTGTAAAGAGCTATGACGAATGAGATATAAATATATATATATATATATTATATATATCTATATATAATATATATAAATATATATAAACAATATACACACATGTATATACACCCACACACATACATTCAGGTTGCTAAAATCTTTAGCATTAACCTAAGGCGGAGAATCCAGAAACCTTCACTCATGTTGCCAAAAGCAGCACATAAAAATTGGAAATTGTTTTAAAAATATGTGATTACATAGGTTATCATGCCAAAAAAAGTATATAATATGGAAGTAGTGATTATGTCAGCCCCTTCATAGCTGGCAAAAACTACAAAGCATTTAATTACAAGTCTCTTTGTGTGGGTTAATGTTTCCAATGATTTACCAGAAACCTAAAAAAAAGCAGAGCTTCCTTTCTCTTTGATTAAAAGAAAGGTTTTGAGTTGCTCATGTAAAAAAATCTGCTAAGATGTCTCCCTTATCATGGATACCAATCAGCTGCTTCAGATCTGTTATATTGACAGCTAAGTAATGACTCATTTTGCACAGTGTTTCTTGTATGCTGGAGACAACAGAGTAAACTCTATCTACAGGGTCTTATTACCACTTAGACATTCAACCTCAATTAGACACCGGAGACATTGTGAAACAGTGCATTCACAAATTAAAGGAAGAGTACCAAGCAACATTTGCACCGGTTACTGATTCGCTAGTTTGACTCATTAAACTCAGTGATAGACTTTATGCTTAAACACTTAGCTATCACAAAAAAAAAAGTAAATAAAGGAGAAGATAACATGTACAAAGGATTTTCCTTTTATGTCTCTGAGGTGGTCAGCAAGTCTGTGAAAAGCAATGACCCTTGTAGGGTAATGGTAATGCATGTTTTACTTACCCAGACTGCAGAGAATCCAGAATTAAACCAATAAGATAGCGACAGGTCTTCAAGGACAGATACAAGTGTTCTGTTTCTTTGAAGAAGTACATGCTTTTATCAGTCTGTGAATCATTTATGTGGTCGAACAATAGTCATCGTCAGTTCAGAATGTGAAAAGCTTAACAAGTTGTATGTTGTCAGTTAATGAACTATATCTCAGCAATGAGAATGTGTTAAGACAGAGAGGGTTATTTATTGTAGCCTACTGGTGCAAACATATTTCACCAGGTGTATTAAAGAAAAAGAGTGTGTATGCCATCACCCACGTTCTAAGTTAAACTTTTTTTGCTATAACAGTATTGGCACTGTGGCAAGTTTGGATATAAAAGTTATGTTACTGTGGCAGGTTTGCTTATAAAAGTTATGTTACTGTGGCAGGTTTGCTTATAAAAGTTATGTTACTGTGGCAGGTTTGCTTATAAAAGTTATGTTACTGTGGCAGGTTTGCTTATAAAAGTACTGTTACTGTGGCAGGTTTGTTTATAAAAGTGCTGTTTGCTTGCCTGATCGCATTTTCGTCTGCAGGAAGGTCTTTCAGTGCTGTTTACATTTGGAGCCAGCGAGGGCGCGAGTGCACGCGCATAATCGCATGTTCATCTCCAGCAATGATTTTTAGTGCTTTGAGATTTGCCAACAGGGTTGTGCACGCGCCTTACTTCCGTTACGCATTTTCGTCTCCATGAAGGAGAATTTAAGTAG
Source organism: Ascaphus truei (assembly GCA_036426205.1). NCBI lineage: Eukaryota > Metazoa > Chordata > Amphibia > Anura > Ascaphidae > Ascaphus > Ascaphus truei. The sequence goes on along the minus strand of WSYH01001739.1, from coordinate 82,240 downwards.
GGGCCAGAAAATAAGTTTCACTTCAAAAATCACATTGGTTTCAATAGGAAACATTTTTCTTAATACATTTGCAGCAGTAGTATAATAATGGTAATGCCGTTCTTTGTTTTATTTCATCTAGAGATAGGTATGTTCAGAGAGGGGAGATTCCTTTAAATGCCTATGGTTTGCACCCCTCAAACTTCTCCAAAACCTTGTTTTCTTTCAGCCTTGGGAGCCTTGCTGGAGAACACTGCAAGACCATCTGTCATTGCTGATATTGCACGGTTTACTTCTTTGTCCCTAATACGTTTTAGGATAATTTGTTATCAGCTTCACATGTTCCTCTTAATCCCAAACTATCTCACGTTAGGCATAACCAAAGCCAAAACTAAAACACGAAAACATTCAGGGCTTATAGCCAGGGCGACCAACAGAAATCATGGGGCCCTGGACAAATGAAAGGAGCAGGTCCCTCCCAAATCATAGCGCACCTACCACGGATTTTTTTTTCTTTTTTTAGCGCTCAACTTTAACTTAATTGTTTTCTTCTAGCTGTAACACTCCCAGCACGGAAGCACTGCTGCTGTCGGCCTCAGAGATGGAACAATATTATGTGCTCCCGTTTGCACGTTAATGCTTGCAGTACAATAAAAAGTTTGCAGTATATGCACTCCAAATAACACACCCTACGCGTTTCATCTTTTGGACTTCGTCAGGGGGTGAGTGTTACAGCTGTGATGGTATGAGCAGTTGGAAGTCCAGTTGGAACAGCTGAGGACAAGTACCTGTTGGCAGAGAGACCAAAGGGGGAAGCACACAGCGCGCATGCTTCATATATGGTACACGGAGCGTTTGATACAACCACCGGCCCCCCTGTAAAAAGAAACGAGACACGGGATCTGCACCGGAGGCTCAGCTGGGACCCTGCTGTATCTGCTGGAGAGTGAGTAATTATCTCATACATGTGCATAATCCTGCTTTGTTTGTGAGTGGGTAGTTGGTGTAGATAGAGCACAGCTGCAGACGCCCTGCAATGTGAAGCAGGGAAAACAAAACCAGGCCACTCCGCAGTAGTATTATCAAAAAGTGTATTAAGCCAGCAAACACATACAGGGAACAAAAATAGAACAGATAGAACGCACCTACGCGTTTCGTACAATAGTACTTTATCAAGGTGAAGCAAGAGTAAAATAACAGCCTATTTATACCCACCTTAAACACTTCTAATCAACTGGGTTGCGGCGTCATGCGCCGACAGCTGCAAGCAGTCGCGGCAGAGTGACGCGCATTCACAGGGATCAGGGTGTATCGGGCAGTACACAGGGGCTGCCACGTGACCTCCGTCGCATCATAGGGATGACGTCATCAGCGTGCGGCACGTAGGACTGCATGCTACTGATTCTGAGAGTGCCCCCCCGGATGCGCAGGTAAAGTGCCAATGTGCCTTATCTAAACCCTGCTATTCAATGGACATAGTTCCTTCCTTTATATACTGTTAGGGTGATTATTGTGTACATCACAGTGGCTGTCCCAACTGACTCCACTTGTCACTTCCCCTACAGTTATTACGCATTATTGCTTTATTGAGGGGCACTCCGTCGTCGCCAGACCACCAAGCCTATGGTCTCAATTACAATTATGTTACAGAAGTTACCGGTCTGATTCTGAGCACCACACATACCACATCTCTTTGTTTGTGAGTGCGCAGAACCATATACATTTTGTAAACTTTACTACACTATGAGTGCGCTTGTTTTTTGTTTCTTATACTATATATATATATACAGGGGGCGTGAAACGCATGGGAGTGTAGCTAGCACTGTTTGTTTCTTTGTTTTTTATGTAGTTTAATAAAGTTTATTTTTACCCCCTTTTTGCTGGTGAGCGCCTTACCTTTTTTTCCTGAAGTGGATGTTCATGTGATCCTTATCTTGTTCTGCTTACCTTGTGGATGGTCTCAGGTCAGGCCCGTTGGCTGCGGGGGGGCCAGTGGCTGCGGGATAGGTGGTGGGCCGGGGGCTGTGGGATGGGCGGTGGGCCTGTGGATTAGGGAGAGCTGGTGGCTGCGAAGGGGGGACCATTTCTATGGGGGGGCTTTTGCGGGGGGGTCGATGACTGCAAAGGGGAGGCAGTTGCTATGGGGGAGCATGTTGCAGAGGGGGGCATTGCTGTGGGGGGGGGGCGGTGGCTGCCGTTGCTGCGGGAGGGCCGGTGGCTGTGACGGTGGGCCATTGCAATGGGGGGGGGGGGTGTGTGGAGGAGGGTTTGGCAGCAGGTCACTGCAGTTGCCGCCGACCCCAGTTCTCCCTCACTGTCTGTCCCACAAGGTGTCTGATGGTAACGTGCCCTGGAAGCTTAGCCCAGATGACTTACGGCGCTGACATCAGAGAGACCTGCCATCGGGTGCCCCTCAGCCACACTGGCAACCCTACCTGAAGCAGCTGAGAGCCGGGGTCTGGCCACGACCAACAGCAGGGTCTGGCAAGAGGAAATTTGCACTGGACCAGGACACCAGCCCCGGCAGACCCCCCTGTTGGCAGCCCTGCTAATAGTATCTCATCAGAGACTTGCTTGTCTAGCATGCACAACTGTGATATGCCAATACATTTCTTTTCACCAGCGCTGCCCTCTAGCCCCTTCCTTTTTTTCTCGGTGCTTTGAACCTTCATCTTGCTAGCATTTCCAGCTGGAAACTTTAATCTCTAATAGCATCGCCAATTGTACCTATAGTACTGTATATTCAACTTTTAGTTTAGTAGATTCAAATTGTAACTGGGCTTAATGAAGGGCAAACTTCATGTGCACATCTTCTTGAGCTAGAATGCAGAGTCAATAAACTACATTTAAATTGAAAACTTCTGACACATAAATGGTGAGGCTCTTTTGATGTCTGATACTTAGATTATTAAAAATTAGTGAGACTGCATTCAGATGATATTTGTCCCCAAGTCAGGAATAAATTAAACCTTTGATTTTTTATTTTGTATTTTTAGGTATAAACTCATAGACTTGATTTAGGCTGCATCCATAGATGGACAAGCAGCGCTGAGGCGTGCGGACGCTCAGCGCTGAGCCCCAGCATCCTCAATGAGGATGCCTTGAGAGGGGGCTCACGCGAGCGTCCGCAGGCGTGCTCAGGCTTTGGAGTTTTCAGCCGAGCGCCAAGCTGTTTTTCAGAGCGCTGTCGGCTGAAAACATCCAATCAGCCTTCAGCAGCGTCAACGTCATGGCGCCGTGACGTTGGTGCCGTTACATTGACGTCAGTGCGTCGCGGGCGATTGGCCCAGTGACATCACTGCCCCGCCTCCAACCACCTCCCCCCCGGCTCCCTTCGCGCACGCTGGCTCGCCTGCAAGTCCGTGCAATCGCGCTGACTGAAGCAGGGCGAGCCTCAGCGTTAGCGCGCCTCCGCTCTCCCCACACCTCTATGGCCCGGGCCTTAAGCTTCACATAATATACTTGGAGATTGGAAATTCAACACATTATAGAAATCCAGCCTTAATATTAAGTGTATAAATACACCAAAGATAAATATAGGGGCCTATGCAGAGAGCAGCGAATTTTAAAATTGGCGAATTTATTAAAAAGTAGCTTTTTTGGAGAGTTTTAATCTCCATATGCAGAAAAGTGCGAATTCTGCTATGTTTAACATGGATGCGTGTGGCGAGTTTAAATTGGCGAGATGCGCGCTTCAGAAATGTGTTAAAACAAATTCGCGCCTTTTTTTTTCCCTTTGCAATGGCCGCGAGCGGCAGTTTTTTCTGGCGAGTCAAAAGGGAGACAATCGCGCCATTTTATTGGCGCGAACAGCCGCTAGATGCCGTTCGCGCCTCTCTGCATACGGATATTTTTAAAACTGGCGAGATTGAGGTTCTCGCCAGCCGCGAGGCGAGTTTTACAAATAGAAAAGAAAAATTGGCGCGTTTTTCGGAACTCGCCATTTTCTGCTGCTTTCTGCGCGATTTTCTCCAAAAAATGGCGAATTTCGAAATAGCGCTGCTCTCTGCATAGGCCCCATAGTGTGCTAAATAGAGATAGCAAAACTTTTCGAACCTGAGTTCAAACCCGCGAAACAGCGTTCCTTCGCAACTTAGATTTTTTTGCAAATCTGATGTACTTCTTAAAAAGCTGCCTCTCTTTTATTATATTTTTATTATATTATACGAACAAAAAAATTAAAACTCAGCACATCCACCAACGCTAAAGAAGAATTTTCAAACTTCGACTAAGCGAACAAAAAACAATTACTGTATGTTTTTTCAGCCCCCGCAAAATAAAATGGAAACTTAGGCAGATTTCCGTGCCTTTTTGCACATTTTTTTTTTAAATTAAACATTTGTTTTGCAGTTCGACGAAAAGTCAATTCAAATGTTCATGAACTGAACTTCGACATGTTAACCATCACTAGTGCTAAAGTGCCTTAAAATCTATCTTGTAATATGTACAAAGTATTACTTAATAAAAAGTGCAATAGTGCAAAAAAACAAAACAATGGTAATGAAAAATATCTTTATGAAAAACCTTAATATGAATTGTATAAGCAATGTATAGCATCGTTTCAAAGTCAAAAGACAAACAAAGGAGCAAATTGAAATCATCTCCCAGAGGTTCTGTGCAGCTCTGTAGCACAATTCTTGCTGAAATCACATAAAGAGTGCAAAAACAATCCTCCATAATGTAATAAGGCATTCTTTTTGCACTCTTTACATCTAATATTAACTCTGACTGACCTCAAGTCCTCTATTTCCCATCAATTACCAATAGTAAAATATATAACTTTGGAAAGGACTTTCCTGTTACGTACAGTATTATTGTGAGCTCGAGCAAAATAAGGAGATGGAGAGGAGCCAAAAATTCAATACAGTACTACAGACTTGGCAACAACCTGTATCTTGAGGATCTGGAACATAATATTACTAATATTAAATCATGATACAATGGAGCATGTTCATTGTGTTAAAGATTAATATTATCATCTCCACCAACCTCAATAATATTTTTGAGTGCTTGATTGCTACATTAAATAACTTATTATTTTTTAATGCTTTTTTTTTTTGGTTTATCCTTTGAAATACAAATTTACAGTACAATGCTAAATTATGGGATATGTGTTTCAATATTGAAGAGTGCTAATGCACTATGAACACAAGTACCCTTTATTAATTATAGAGGATGGTGTTTCTTATTGTTTATTTTTTTTCCTATTCTAGTATGAATTTAGAAATAAGAGTGGCAATTTTATATCAAGTGATTGAGTGCATTCGGATTACACTAATGCAGAAATTGTACAATGTAAAGGTTCCAATTTCTTAATATTGATTGAAGTGATAGAACAGACACAGGAACCACAATGAGTAATAAGTATACAATGACATAGATTCACTAAACGTCTTTAAATCGGAAATACCATTCTGTATTGTGGAAAAAAATAAAATAATGGAGGGTATTGTCACGAAGACCAATGCTTTTAACACCTTAATACCCGGATCTTTAAGCAAAGCGAGAGATAAAATAAATTGTGATTTATTTACAAAATGAACATACACAGCTTTATCTACGAAATACTATGAAATAACACTTACTGGGACGGGGCAAAACAAAATAAAATGTTCCCAGAACGAACTTCACAGAAAAAAGTCTCTAGGCACCAATTCCCAGGAGCGGGGTTGGTGCGCAAAACAGAGCCGCGAAACAGTCTTTGGCTAGTGGCGCCTCTCGCAACCACAATTACTCCGCCGAAAGTAATCGTTTTGGTCCCCCAATAAAGGATTGGTTAGCAAATCCTTAGTCCTTTACGAATACTGGAAGCTGGATACAAATCTTGGTTCCGATGTTAGTCTTTGTACTACATGCTGTAGCTTTGATTGAATCTTGGATTAATCTATCTCCCGATCGGCTGCTCAGACTTCTAAAATCACGCAAGCCCTATCAGTATAATGTGCAGCCAATCACGGCGTGGGAACAACGCGTCCCACCTATTGGCAAGGTTCGCTAATAATTCATGGAACCAGGCAGAGGCTTCTAGGTATGCTACGGTCATGCACTAACTTCACACCTGAGCCGCTTAGAATACCTAACCAAGACCACTTCCCTGGCGACATGTTTTATATCTGTCCCTGGCTATTTGGACATCTGACAGGAAAAAACTGTTTATATATACTTCCCTCCACTTAACACTTTAAAATGTCGGTACCTTTTTAAGTCCAGACTTTCCTAGACATTCTGGAGTCATCTCAGCGTAATGTCTTAGAAGTCCTGACTTAAGTTATGCATGATTCACTTGTCGGAATGGCTGGCCATATATCTGGGAATCCCTGTACTTGTGAACCAAGTATTTCCGCTGCTCCGCCCGCTTGAATGTAAATGCCCTTGCTCTTATAATTTTAATACACCAAAAAGAGGGGGACTTTCATTCATTACTTTTTATAAAAGTTTAAAATACGGAAACCATAACCGTTTTAATGATTACCCCCTAGACCTTTGCATAGCGAAACTCAGAGCGCTAGGACATTCCTATCCAAAGTTAGCAAGCTGCCGTGTTTTAAAACTTTTTTCGTTTCTTGCGGTTGGAAGTGAAACACTCTGGCAATGCGCATATAGGATACATAACTGATACAATATAACTCATGATAACGATGTCATCCTCGTATGCCTAGCAGGACACACACAGACAATTAAAATACAATTACTGCACTGCAGCCACTGCAGCACTGCAGCTGACACTCTACATTCCCAATATGACTCAGGGGCACCCAGCTGGGCATAATACCTTTATTTACTGGCCTGGGTACCCCTTCACTGTCACAGAGCGCTTGCGCAACTGGTCATTCGGCTTCCATAACCCCCCCCCCCCCGCCTCTGATTCGGCGCCGTGAAGGTGAGGGAGGCAGATGTGGCGAATGGAGATAGGGTTGCCCACCTCGGGTGTAGGAGATGCGGTATACTTGTCGGGTTCTTGGATTGGTGAGAGAGCAGGATAGTAGGGGTCCGTAAGCCGTGGTCTGGGATTGTAGAGAGTAGAGTAGTCCGAGTCCGTATGCCATGTTCAAGGGTATTGTATTGTATGTCTTTATTTATATAGTGCCATTAATGTACATAGCGCTTCACAGTAGTAATACATGTGGGAATCAAATAAATAACAGATAATATAAATAACAAAGCATGGGAATAAGTGCTTCAGACATAAAAGTAACATTAAAGAAGAGGAGTCCCTGCTCCGAGAAGCTTACAATCTAATTGGTGGGTAGGGAGAATGTACAGAGACAGTAGGAGGGAGTTCTGGTAAGTGCGTCTGCAGGGGACCAAACTTTATGTATCATGTGTTCAGAATATCCACAGTGCTATTCATATGCTTCTTTAAGCAGAGGGTCTTAAAGGTGGATAGAGAGGGTGCTAGTCGGGTACTGAGGGGAAGGGCATTCCAGAGGTGTGGGGCAGTCAGTGAAAAAGGTTTAAGGTGGGAGAGGGCTTTAGATACAAAGGGGGTAGAAAGAAGACATCCTTGAGAAGAACACAAGTGTCTGGATGGAGGGTAGGAGAGATCGCTGTAGTCAAGGGTATGCCAAAGTCCAAAATCCAGAAGGGTCCACTAACAAGCCGAGTCGGTACACAAGAGGTTAACTGCAAGACAAAACTTAGAGCAAAGCACAACTGAAGTGAGCGCCACGAGGCTACATAGGATTATGCTGAGCAAAGTATGAGAGTAACCAGGAAATACATAAAAGGAGGACTAGCCAATGAGGACAGGGGTTGGAGTGTAGACGCGACCCCAGCAGAAGCTGGGATTGACTGCAGGAGACAAAGCAGGCATTAGAGTACTTGCCACGCAGCTGGGAATCGTTGCACGTCATCGCGTGTGCGTGCCGTGCGGGGGAGATGCGTGACGCGTGTGGGAGGCGGAGCCAGGTTCCGTGCGGCAGCTAGAAGAGCTGCGGGTGCCCGCGCGATCTGTAATGAGAGTGGGGGTGCGTGTATGGGCAGGAACAGTGGCCGCAGCGGCAGGTAAGGAGGGAACACATCGCAAAGGACGTGTTCCCCGATTCCTTACAAGGATATAGTCAATTTCATTCTTTATTCCATTGGGTCCGCTGCATATAAATTTTCTATTTAGATTCTTCTTAAAGAATGAATTCATGATGTAGACGTTTTCACATTTTGCAAATTCTATCAATCTTTCTCTTTGTTTATTCCTGTTACCGTAACCATACATACCAACTGATGCTTTATCTTTTTGCTTTTTGAGAACCAATTTTTGCATTGAAATTTTCCAGAAGTTGGTTGATTTTATGGTACAAGTCGTCCACTTCATTGTCCGTGTGACTTTGTGTTGGGGCATACACCTTAATCACTTAAAGCCTGTATCTCTTTGTCAACTGAATGCCGATTTTGGCTTCTCTTTCCGATGAGCTTTCATACTCTTATGATGTTTTTCAATCTCTTGTTAATGATTAAGCTTATTGCCCTGTTTCTTCCATTTGTTTGTACATGTTTATAACAGGTGTCAGCTTTTAAGCTCAATTAGGCCCTCGTATTTTCTTCTAACTTCACATGCCACCAATAGCCCATTTAATGTTTTGAAGCTCATCTTCCAGTGCTGCTGCACTGGAAAGAGTCTGGCAGTTGTGGTTTGAGGTTTGAATGAAGGTGGCAATGGGTGTTAAAGACGATGTATAGTGGCACTTGTGCTGGTAAGTTCAACCATACTATGAAACCTTGAACAATATACCCGGGTAAAGTTGGAAATGAGGCCAGCATAAAAAGTAAAGCCTCCAAAAAGCTGTGGCACTCATTGTCTGGAGACCTGACTCTACTCTGCCTACCAGTGTACAGTACACTACTATGATTAGATATATAATTAAAATAATTATTATGTTCCCCTTAGTTTATTTCTGAGCACATGAGTAACTGTATATGTGATCAGAGTGAGATATTCCACTGTGTCATCTGTCGAATCAAATTCACATTTTCTCCATAATCCAAAATGAAAGCTTTCTAATGAGTTTTGGCAAAGCACAAAAATTAAAACCAAAACACACGGTCAAGTTCACATCTCCAATATGTATATATATTGTGATGCCCACACCATGTTGCAGTCTCTTTTAGTTCCAATTTAAGGCAGGAAACACTGTATCTCTCTATATGGGGTTTATTTACAGGGATTAAATCATACACCAACCGGATTCGGTATAATATCTAATCTTGACTCTCTCCGAGTCCACAGGTATGTTTAGATGTGGTCCTGCATCGGTTCAAGCCATTAAACATGGCCACGTCTGCTTCCAGTTTGACACACCTTTTATTTATTCTGAGGTATGCCGTTTATCTTCTTCATTTGTACTACACGTATACAAAGTGGATTACAAGTATCATCTTTTATCATTTTGGTAGTAGTGATATATTAACCACCTTAGGTTAGTTTTTAGATACATAATTAGGGTAGAGTGTTGGCAATTTAAGTGATTGCTACATTTCATTTTATATAGATATATTGTTATAAATTTCAGTTTTATGGCCCCACGAGCAGATCCATTTTGATCAATTCTGATCCATTGAGACAATGTATATTTATCACTTTGATAGTTTCGGTATGGTTTTGAACTCTTGCAAAGTAGTATTTTAAAAGAACAGCATGGGTAACTTGGTAATATATGAACAAATAAATGGATGATATGCCCAACTAAACTGCCAAGTAGACTGTCATAGAATTTACCAACATTCACACACCGGTATATTGGAGAATGCAAATGGACCCTTCCTTTAATGCTATTGTAAGTCAAACTTGCAAAATAATACTTTCACAAACACAAAGAAATTATCTTGGTTTGAGCATACTGTATGAAGCTCATGCCGACTACAGCGACAAGTATTTGGGTGAGGATTTAAAAGGAAATTCAACTAAAGGGAACATTTTGTTTGGAACAAAATCAAGTACATACCAATAAAAAGAAAATGTCTGTTTAGTAATTTAATACTTATATTGTATAATTTCAGGTAAACAGTGATATTGTTTACTCCAAGATAATGAAGGATGGAACGAAAGTAGTTGAGTATATTGACAAAACACATGTGGGTCAAAGAATTATGACTAAAGAAATTGGAGGAAATGGTTCACAGGACTTAACTGATTTCTACAAATTCTCTGAAGGTAATTTAGTATTTTACATCTACTCTTAAAGGACATCTAACACTTGATCTACATTTGATATAAATGGGGAAACTGTAGATTAAATAGTTCTGTTCAAGTTTGACCCAAAGCAACAATAAGTGTTACAGTGTATATCTATCTATCTATCTATCTATCTATCTATCTATCTATCTATATATCATTTTATTTCAGAGTCATTGGCAAACCATACCCCCATTCTACTTATGCTCAAATTTATTATACAGTTAACAGTCATTTGCGCCGTTGTTTCCCCCCTTTCCCCATATATATATATATATATATATATATATATATATATATATATATATATATATATATATATATATATATATATATTTATATTAGTGACACTAAACATATCTAACACTGTCACATTAAGAAACAAAAGAAATCATACAAATAACATCTACTCCTTTAAGGAGTCTAACTCACAGCATATCCCTATCTGCAATGTTGGCTGGGTAAGCCAGTTCCCAACATTAAATAACACACGCATATAACATTGAATTCTTAACTGTCAGATGGGGATAGCGTCCCAATATATTCTCAGATGCTGCAACACTTGAGGGGGCTGTCTACCCCGAACTGGATCCTGTGGAGCAGCATCCTCCCAGCCTCCAGGCTCTAAGAGAGAAGGAAGCAACAAATATAACTGTAATATATTCCTGTTCCTCAATTAGGAGAGCAGGTGAGGGAAACCAGAACCATTGTATATATATATATACAATAACTATGCATTAATAACCTCATTTGCATATGGCTTTTTGTTGGTAATGCAAGAAAATGTCGATAGTCACTATTGCAATTTCCAAACTAAAGCCAAAAACCTGCATTCAAATAGAATACATGACAAACTATTCAACTATCTTGTGTCAGAACATTATTTTAACTCCTTTAATACCTTATCTGCTTTAAATGCATAGCAAATGAGGCCTTCAGGCAATAAAGGGATTAAAAGAATAAATAAACACCTAAACACTATGCAACCTACCCCCTTCCCACTTGTATGGCAAAAACAGCTAGTAATACATTGCGTGACAATGCTTTACTAACCCCAATGACAAAGAATGAGGTAACTTCCACCGCCCTCCTCCTGGAGGTCTAACCACACTTGTACCAATTACACACCCCCACTACCTCCAAAGCACCCAAACACACTCAGCAACCCCCCGTCTACATGAATTACAAGCAAATAGGGCACAACAAAAATAATAGATCAAATAAAAAACATTTCCAAAATATGCAAAATAATATTTACATATAACGTGGTCATTAACTCCTTTAGTGTCTGCAAGGCAACCTAGGCCCTCTTAAGGTGCCTTATTGGCACTCAAGGGTTAAGGGGAAAAAAGACAACCTATGTCATCCATGTTGAGCTCTGCTATGATCTTCAGGGTCAAAGACCACCTGCATCTTCTTCAAATTGAAAAAATAATGGGCTGATGCCCCCCAAATAATATATATAGATATATATATATATATATATATATTATATATATATATATATATATATATATATCTAATATATATATATATATATAATATATATATATATATAGATATATATATATATATAATAATATATAATTATATTATATATATATATAGATATATATATATAGTGACAGAAACCAGGGGATGGTAATAAATTCCATATATAGGGCTCCCAGGATACTGAACAGTTTCTATCCTGTTTAGGCTGGAAGTGCAGCCTCATATTACATGCACTCCATCCCACATTTTGGCAAGTGCTGGAACTGAGGGATGAGGGATCCAGACCAGAGTTTGTCTGCTGCCTGATTTCTGTCACCTGTCCTGCTGGTTGGAAATCAAGAATTTAAGACTGATTTCCTGGTTCCTCTTCCCTCTCCCCAAGAGCCTGGAGGCAGGAAGGCTGCTGGAAGCAGAGAGGGGAAAAGCCTCTCCCCAAACAGGCGAAATCATTCTGCTCCTTTTTTCTAAAACTGCAATGTGCCTTATTTTTGTTGTTGGAAGTGGAAAAGCCACTCCAACCCTGAGTCAGGGAAAACCTTGTTAAGTTATTGCTCAGGTGAGCAGGCTTTTGTTTTGCTTGTGTTTCTTTTGTATGCACTGTGGCAGTCTCAGTGCCTGGGACTGACTAAACCAGGCATAACCTGTTTAAAGGAACAGCACGTTATGCCTTGTCATTTATCTACCCTAAAAGACCGTGTTCTAACAGTGCTGGACAGACTTATATATATATATTCTATAGTATTTGGTGATGCCTCTAGAGTATATATATATATATATTGATATATATAGATATATCCCCCCCCCCCCGTCATGTATATGTGTGTATATGTGAATATATATATTACAACGAGAAAAGCATCCTTATGAAGAAGCACAGGGGCATACCAAGGAAATGATAACAATATAAATTTATTACTGTAGGTTTAAAAACAAGGGGAGAAAATTAAAAGAGGAGGGGGACTCACATCTACCAAACATGTATTCCTAGAGACAAAGGTACATGGATGAGGCAAGTAAAACACCAAAAGTATACAACAAACAAGGGCAGCTCTAAATCAAGCATGCATATATATAATTTTGCACAAACTGCAAATTTGTGCACATTCCAAGTGGAGATAGCTGTTTGTTGCAAAATAATAGCTGCAAAAAATGGAGGCAATAGTTGCCCAAGTGTTAAAGATGTAAATACATCACCATTTGAAGCATAGGTGTCAAAGGCCAAATTAAAAATGACCAGAGCCTCTTATCAGGGAAAAGGTAGGGGTCCCACTCCACAGACTCCCACTCCAACGCGTTTCAACTAAAACTGTCTTCTTCGGGGAGTGGTGAGGGGAGAAGTGAGCTAGTATTATATAGGGAAAGTAAATGAGCAGAATTCGCGCCAAAACTAATTTGATTTAAAACAGCTGTGGCAAACGGGAGGATTCTCCTTGTATATCAGCGTCCTAGAGTCTCTAATAACATTACTATTGCTCTCATTGGTCTAACACAGTCACGTGGCACATGTTATGTCATTCCGTATTGAAATCGGAAAATGACGCATATGACGTCATCACGCATTGCGCGTCATTGCGTGCGGTTGCCATAGTGACCGTAGGAGCGTTTGCAAAACGGACACTGACCAGGTAAAAAACAAAAAGCCACAGCTGCATCATTATTAAATATCAATATTCTCCTAACATATCAACGTCCCAGATTCTTTAATAACCATACTGATCCTCTAGTTGGTCTGACACAGTAGTGTTGCACACATTATATCATTTCGTTTTAAAATCGGAAAATGACGCATATGACGTCATCACGCATCATTGCGTGTGGTTGTCATGCAGACCGCATAAACGTATACTGAGCGGCCGCTGGCCAGGGGGAGATCACTAACCAACGACATGAGTAATACATAGAATAAGGTATACCAGACATTAAAGTATACGTTGTCATGGTGACCACAAAAGTATATGCGGAACAACCGTAGGCCTGAAATATACTCCAGTAGGGTCTGTACCAACATAATCTGGTGTTACAATAACAAAAACCAGTTTGTAAAGGGAAAGCTAAAAATAGCACAAGACACAGTATTTACAGTGGCTGTAGATACAGGCAGGGGTAATAATTGTCAGCAATCTAGAGTTAAGGTGGTACAAAGAACTATCATAAAAGAACAGTGTCTAAGTACATAGAGTTATTTTGTTGTTCCTTGATTGACATGTAAGGGTTTTATAGTCCAGAGTTCTTCATCCAGAAGGGTTGGAATAGCACAATATGCCATAACAAATGCACCAAATGATATCTTCCTGGAAAAGAATGTCCTGAAGGGACACCATTATTGAAAACAGAGAAATAGCTTCCATCACATCATCCTTCCTTGAGAAAATTATCTTAAGAATACTCGATGTTATGACAAACGTAGGGGGCTTCCATCACATTCTCCAAAATCGCGAATCTTGGTTCATAGTTGAATCTTGTATGGCTCGCACATCAAGGAGAACGATATCTCAAAGGTACCGGGAAGCCAGAAACATGAGGCAGAGTATCCCAAAATAAGATGCTGGTCCGTAGTATATGACATAGGAAAAAGAGAAAAAGAGAGCCATATATTAGAGCATTTCATGTAAGGGCAGAGGAGTGCAAATTGTGACAAGGGAATCATGCTATAAAAACATGGCAAAGCCCAGGTAATCATTTAGCTCCTGCGGGATCATGGTACCCAGCTGCACGATCCACCTACATTCCCTCCTCAACATAGCCTTCTCGAGGTCACTGCCACGGGCACCAAGAGAGACCCTGTCAAAGGCAAATGCAGTAAGGACCGCACAGTCGGATCCATGATAGCGCAGAAAGTGACGGGCTACTGATGTGATTTTTTTGAATGAATCTAATTCACGTTGTGCATTCTTTATATTGCATGTGTGTTCAAGCACACGAAAACGTACTTCCCTTGTGGTCATGCCCACATAGACTCTCGCAGGCCACATTAAGGCAGTTTGTATAGCCTTTATTGATTTGTGTTTTGCTTTACCCGCGTTTGGAAAACCTTGTTTTAAGTTCCGTGGCTCTTTGTTCAAAGATAGCTTTAGATGAACAGTTTCTCTTAAGTCTGAGAAACTCGCTGCGTGGGATACCTGAAATTTGGTGTTGAGGATGGAAACTGGAGGCATGGAGGACAGAATTAGTTGCAGTCATTTTGCAGAAAATATCTGTCTCAATCATGCCAGTCTGATCGATGCTGATCTTAACATCCCAAAAATCTACGGATGTGGGACTGCACAAAAAGGTAAGTTTAATATTGAGTTCATTGTGGTTGAGCACATTGATGAAATCTGCAAATGCATCACTGGTGCCACGCCAGACCACCAGGATGTCATCGATGTATCTCAACCACAACAAACCCAAATCGCTAAGATGACGATATTGATCCGAGACACTACCTCTCTCCTACCAGCCCAAAAACAAATTCGCATAGGAGGGTGCGCAAGCTGCCCCCATTGCTGTGCCTCTTACTTGTAAATAATATTTATTTTTGAAAATAAAATAATTATGAGTCAGAATGAATTGTAGTAAATCTATTATGAAATTAACCAAATCAACTGAAATGTCCTGCATTAATAAATACAATTTGGATACTTCGAGGCCCTCCCGATGGGGGATACTACTGTACAGGGACTCCACATCACAGGTCGCGAGGATGGTATGCTCGTCGACCATGATGCAGTCGACCCTGGACAAAACCTCCATCGTGTCTCTCAAATAAGAAGGTAAATTAGTAACAGCGAGGCACAGGAATGAGTCAAAAAAGCGGCAAGCAGATTCGCACAACCCCCCTATACCTGAAACAATAGGTTGGTGCATCTTCTTCATTTCTGATCTGCAGCTGCCGGTACTCCTCCCGGGCATTGTACAGCTCCAGCTGCAGCCGGACCTTATCACGGGCTGTGTGGTCCAATAATTTGCAGGCATTGGCCATTTTGACCTCATAGCGATGTGTCAGGCCAGCCACTTGACAGACGGACACCTTCTCTCTCTCCTCCTTTTTGGCAAGCTGTGTCTTGAGCTCAGCGATCTGCGCCTGCAGCGCTGTGAGTTGCTGAGATGTGTGTTCAGCTGCTAGCTTTAGCTCTTCCTGTAGCGAGGCTCTGGTTATGCTCAGTGTGGCCTTCAGCTCCTCATGCTGTTCTTTGGGGACACACTGGGTACTCAAATAATCTTGCAGCATCTTTATTTTGTAGGCAGTCTGGAAACTTTCTTCCTGCAGAACTCGCTGCTTTTCTTCAGCATTCACCAATTTCTCCTTGGTGTCCTGCAGATGTGTACGGAGTTCTCGCAGCTGACTCTGCAGCATATTTTCTGCTTGTGTGCGCCGCTCCAGGGAGATACGTTCTTCTTGCAGCACTCTCTCTGCATTCTGCAGTGCTGTTTGCACGTCTAACTTTTCCTGGGCCAACTGTTTCTTCTCCTCTCCTAATTCATGGAGTTTCTTATCTCCTTCCCTGACTTGGACATAGAGATTCTTGCACTCTTGGGTTACAGTTTCAAAACTGATATTTAACCCTTCGAAGATTTCTCTCAATGAACATAGTTCTGTGTTGAAGTGGCAACTCTTCTTCTTAGAGGCTTCCAGCTCTGTAGTAAGNAGCCTAGTGAACCTCTTTCTGAGATGCTTCCAGTGCTGCGTCAACTTGAGCCATGAAAGTCTGGTACTGGGCAGAATCAGCGTAGGCCTTCTCCACTTACTTGACACAAATCAACCTGTCATTCTCCAACTGATATTTTTCTTTTTCCCAGTCACCCTCTGCTTTTTCCAGCGCTAATTGCATCCTTGACTTTTCTTCTTCAATATCTCTCTCCTCTTCTGATTCATGAGTCTTTTATCTCCTTCACTGGCTTGGACAGAGAAGTTCTTACTCATTTGTTTATAGTTTCAAACTTACTATTTAACTCTTCGGAGGCGTCTCTCTAGACGTATCTCTGTTTTCAAGTAGCATTTCTCCTCCCGAACGACTTCCATCTCTTTTTTGAAGTAGCAAATCTCCTCCTGGGAGATTTTAAGCTCTGTATTAAGCCTGTCAATTTCCTTCATAGAGATTTCCAGGAACGTTACTTTTAGAAGCAGGCGCCGATTCTTAGCAGCATCAGTAATGCCTTCTCCAGCTCACCTGACATGACATCCAGGTCACTCTCCAACTGCCCTTTTTCTTTCTCCTGAAGAACCAATAAGCAATTGCTGAGGAGACAGCTTTGTAGTGCAGCGTTGGCTTCTTGCTCCTTATCTAAACGTCTATAAAGACATCAATCGCTTTCTGTGCAGCTTGAAGCGTCTGAGAGGGGCATCTTTCTTTTCTTCCACTATTCTTGGGATACGTCTGTGAGTTGCCTTAAGCTGCAGCATATCTCTTTCATCAAATCAGCCTCTGAGGTTACATTTTCATTCTTAATTCCTTCTGCAACTTCCACAGTAATGCCTTCCTTCTTTTTCTTCTTCTTCCTTGCTTTGAGAAGTTCTAAGAATCAGTGGTACTGTGTTCATATTTACTGCTCAAGACTGTTTGAGTGGAGCCATAATTCAGACATGGGGAAACACACTTCCCAAGAAACCAGTAAAGATGAAATGTGTTTTTAAGCAGAAGCATTAGAATGAACACAGGAATTTAGACACAGAGAGACACAAGATAGGAGACTGACCTTTTGAGACTTTAGCATCATCACAGAGATTTTAAATGCAAGGAAAAAACATAGACAAGAAACCTGTAGTTATATCTGAAACTTTAGAAATCAGGCGTAGGGATATCATACAGACAGAGAGAACCTGCAGTTTAAATCTGAAACTTCTGAAATCAGGCATAGAAATATCATAGACAGCGAAACTACTACAGAGAAAACTTGCAGTTAGATCTGAAACTTTTGACATCAGACGTAGAATATCAGACCGAACTCTTATCTCCTTCCCTGACTTGGACATAGAGATTCTTGCACTCTTGGGTTACAGTTTCAAAACTGATATTTAACCCTTCGAAGATTTCTCTCAATGAACATAGTTCTGTGTTGAAGTGGCAACTCTTCTTCTTAGAGGCTTCCAGCTCTGTAGTAAGCCTGTGAACCTCTTTCTGAGATGCTTCCAGTGCTGCGTCAACTTGAGCCATGAAAGTCTGGTACTGGGCAGAATCAGCGTAGGCCTTCTCCAGCTTACTTGACAAGATCAACCTGTCATTCTCCAACTGATATTTTTCTTTTTCCCAGTCACCCTCTGCTTTTTCCAGCGCTAATTGCATCCTTGACTTTTCTTCTATCAATAGTCTCTTCTCCTCTTCTGATTCATGAAGTCTTTTATCTCCTTCACTGGCTTGGACAGAGAAGTTCTTACTCATTTGGTTTATAGTTTCAAACTTACTATTTAACTCTTCGGAGGCGTCTCTCATAGAACGTATCTCTGTTTTCAAGTAGCATTTCTCCTCCCGAACGACTTCCATCTCTTTTTTGAAGTAGCAAATCTCCTCCTGGGAGATTTTAAGCTCTGTATTAAGCCTGTCAATTTCCTTCATAGAGATTTCCAGGAATTCGTTACTTTTAGAAGCAAGGCGCCGATTCTTAGCAGCATCAGTATATGCCTTCTCCAGCTCACCTGACATGACATCCAGGTCACTCTCCAACTGCTCTTTTTCTTTCTCCTGAAGAACACAATAAGCAATTGCTGAGGATAGACAGCTTTGTAGTGCAGCGTTGGCTTCTTGCTCCTTATCTAAACGTCTATAAAGACAATCAATCGCTTTCTGTGCAGCTTGAAGCGTCTGAGTAGGGGCATCTTTCTTTTCTTCCACTATTCTTGGGATACGTCTGTGAGTTGCCTTAAGCTGCAGCATATCTCTTTCATCAAATGCAGACTCTGAGGTTACATTTTCATTCTTAATTCCTTCTGCAACTTCCACAGTAATGCCTTCCTTCTTTTTCTTCTTCTTCCTTGCTTTGAGAAGTTCTGAAGAATCAGTGGTACTGTGTTCATATTTACTGCTCAAGACTGTTTGAGTGGGAGCCATAATTCAGACATGGGGAAAACACACTTCCCAAGAAACCAGTAAAGATGAAATGTGTTTTTAAAGCAGAAGCATTAGAATGAACAACAGGAATATTAGACACAGAGAGACACAAGATAGGAGAGCTGACCTTTTGAGACTTTAGCATCAGTCACAGAGATTTATAAATGCAAGGAAAAAACATAGACAGAGAAACCTGTAGTTATATCTGAAACTTTAGAAATCAGGCGTAGGGATATCATACAGACAGAGAGAACCTGCAGTTTAAATCTGAAACTTCTGAAATCAGGCATAGAAATATCATAGACAGCAGGAAACTACTACAGAGAAAACTTGCAGTTAGATCTGAAACTTTTGACATCAGACGTAGGAATATCAGACAGAACCTTGCAGTTAAATCTGAAACTTTAGATATCAGGCATAGGGATATCATACAGAGAAATCTGCAGTTAAATCTGAAACTTTAGATATCAGGCATAGAAATATCATAGACAGCAGGAAACTAATACAGAGAAAACTTGCAGTTAGATCTGAAACTTTTGACATCGGACATAGGAATATCAGACAGAGAACCTTGCAGTTAAATCTGAAACTTTTGATATCAGGCGTAGGGATATCACAGGTTACAGAGAAAACACACTTTAGGGGAACTTGCAGGTAAACCTGAAACCTTAGAACCAATCATAGGAAGAACTACAGATTGCAAGAAAAAATCACAGTATGCAGTAACAAAATAATGGAAGCACTCTTGTCTTTTGAAATGGGAACCCTGTGAACAGCAGTGGTCCAACCAGGGATGTAGAGACAAGCCTTGTTCAGGGAATGAAAAGTCAGAGTCTAAAAAGGTGGCAACAGATACTGCAAGGGTTAACCCAGGCACTGCACAAAAGAAAAATCTCAAAGAAAGGTGCACTAGTCTCTGCAGCAACAGTTCTAGTCTCAGCAAAAATGTTTTTTTTCTCGTTATGAACGCAATACTTCTTGCAGAACACTTAGCAGCAAAAAAAACCTTTCAAGATCCCAACTTGGATTTCCAAAAAAGAAACGAAAGTACTTATCTTCAACCATGCGGATGTGGTCTGCTGCAGCAGGCAGGAAAGGGTGCAGGCAGAAGAAGAATCTGTTCCAGCGAGATCCAGAAGTGGCCTTTGCTTTCTGTCACAGGAGACTCCTGTGGCGGGTAGGATCTCAGTGGCCGGAACAGCATGAGCGTAGTAGGGGTCACAAGCAGGGGTCCGAGGCAGGCGGCAGGTAGCGAAGTTAGGTAACAAGCAGGGGTCCGAGGCAGGCGGCAGGTAGCGAAGTCAGGTAACAAGCAGAGGTTGGCAACGAGGAGACTGGAACAGGACAGGCGGGCAGGACAGGTCCGGGAGCAGGGACTTAGAACGGGGAGCAGGGACTGAGACCGGGGAGCAGGGACTGAGACCGGGGAGCAAGGAACAAACAGGGACAAGCCAGATTACTAGCAAGGGCCTTTACTGTGAACAGACTACGAATACAGGTACAGGTACAGGAACAGATCAGGAATCAAAGACAGGCATGTGCATAGGAGTCTGACTTGAAGCAAAGGCAATTGAACCAACCAGGAAGCAGAAGCTATAAAGGACAGAGACAGGAGCAACAAGAAGACAGACAGACAGAGGAGCCCAGAGGAAACAGAAGACAGCAGCACACCCAGTGGACAAAGAAGAACTATGGCTAGGCAGGAGGTCTAGGAGACCCTGACAAGGGTAGTTAACAATTTTTTTGGCAGTCAACTGGCGAATAAAGGATTTTGTTTTGTTAATGATTTTTTATTGGTCCATTGGATTACCAAATTGGAGTAGTACCAGGGGGTCTTTGAGCATTAATCCCATTAGCACTTTGAGTACGTGGGGCTACCGTGGCACTCCCTAAAAGGGCCTAGGTAGCCTCACTGATACTCATGGGATTAATGAATCACTCATTCCCTAGGTCACTGTGGTCTGTAGGGCATTTTTCTCAGTCTCTAGAAAAATATGCACTCACTTTATCTGATTGTACACAGCCTGCAATGCACTATCTAGGCTGCAGGAGCAGAACAACCTGCCTCGTCCCCAGGTAATGGAATATGCCAGGCAGATGGATTGGGACTCTGCAGTCAAGACAGTGGCATGGAACAGCTGTGTAGGCTGCTGAGGCCCTTTGATGAAGTCGCTGTTCTTGTAAGCTATGATGATGCTGGCATTATTATTAGTGAGATCATCCATCTGATTTTCCTCCTGGAAGACAATATTAAAGGATATGTAGCATAATAACATTGACTATGATGAAATTGTGGCAATGGTTGATAAATTCCTTGAATGCCTGATAAATGACCCCTATGTTGTCTGTATGAAATGGTGAGTTGAATGTCTTCTGGCTACATTTTTAGACCCTCACTCTCAAGACAGAAGGAAATATGTTTTGCCCCATCGTGAAGGGACAGTTGGAAATTGAAAGGAAGGGATATGTGTAGCACTTTGTACTCTAACTCTCAGTCTCTCTCTTTCTCTCTCCTTTCTCTCCCCTCTACCAATGTAACATCTAGTTTGTCACAGTGCTTGGCTTGTCAAAAATATGTTTAACCTAAATAACTAGTTACTATTCCTTTCCTCAGTATTGCACGGGTGGGAGAGAAGGCCAATGGAGGACATATCCTTTTATTGTTTTAATTTGTTCTCAAATACTGGACATCCCTGTGAAAACACTCTTGTGAGGGTTTTCTGTGTGACTCACTGACTTCTGCCACATGGTCAAGTAGCGCTGAGTTACAATGAATGACTCTTAAGGAGTAATTCAGTAACAATAAGTAAATAACACAACCTGTGAGAAATGCTGACTGTATAAGATAAACTTAGCTTTGCTAAGATTTGCAGCAGCTCCTGCTGCAGAATTAGCAACCCATAAACTGAAACACAGTGACTAGACACTGTCATTGTACCAGGTTCCAATGGTTTGTTGTGTTTAATCCACCCACCAGTTCCACCACCACCACTGTCATCGTCATCATTATCTCAAGGTGTGCTTTTGCATTTCCTGCTTGTACACCTGTTCAAAAAACAAATGGGCTTGATCAGAGGAAGCATCAATAATCTTTGTCACTACACAGACAGTATCACCTGAAGTCAAGGATACAGAGAAAATAGCTGCTGATAAAAAGCATCCTGTCATAAACTCTACAATAAAACATTATTAATAAATGGCAGCAAGCTGCTCCAGAGACTGGTGACACGTATGAGCTGAGATCATACTCTTGTGTAACCCTGTTACTGCTTATCTCTGTTTGCTATAGTGCTGATTTACTTCATAGTTATTGGGATTTCCCTTGGGGTTAGCAAGACGTAAAAGTAGTACTGTCTCACCTTTTTTCTTCAGATTATCTAACATTTGTACTAGACTGATTATAACAGTGTGACTTATCTGAGACTTTTATTTTATTACAACATGGTTTTCCAGTTAGTATTTAACAGGTATTGGATTACTGGCAGTAGCAGTAAAAGCTTATGTGAACACATTGATATGTACAAGTATTGTTCCTCTTTTTAGATTTCCCTGTACATGTAAGCACAACTTTGTTGTCCAGTTGTGTACTTTATGTCTGTACAGACGGGAGGGAGATATTTTGTGGTATGGCATTAAGGGAAGTACCACGGGTTCCTTTTTAAAGGATCTGTGGGAACGGGCCTGAGGAAGGGGATATCCTGCCCTGAAACGTTTTCCCCCCTTTTGCTTCATCACATCCACTCTATCTTTTGCCGTCAGGCAGTTTATTGTCATTACCCCTTGTATTTTCCCTTCCCTCCCTCTACATGAAACAGTACTCAATTTATACTTGCAAACAAATATCATCAGTACCGATGCTCCAGTGCAGACTTCTCAAGGCAAGCAGTCTACATCCAGCAGTTACAGCTGTACTTTTAGTGTCTCATTTTATAACTCGTCCTTCCCTGTCAATATTTCTATGGGCATACCCGAGGCGTATGTCCTGGGACCTCTTCTCTTTTCTCTTTACACACACACACTCTCTCTCGGTGACCTTATCACATCTCTTGGGTTTCAATATCACCTATATGCTGATGACACATAAGGCTGAGTCCCCGCTGGCACTGAGCTCACAATGCGCTTGGCGCTTAGCGCGCTTACCTCTGTGAATGGGAATCCTCCCGTTCACGCTCGCACTGTGTGTGGGTGCTAATGCTCGTGCCCGCACGCTCTCCCAAGCTTTGTGCTTGAGGAGGCACTGCAGAGATACTTTCAGGCTCAGAGCAGGGTCACATGACCCTGCTCTGACCAATGGGAAGAGAGAGGGCGTGTTCTAATGCCCTCTCACTACTGCAAACACAAACAAGGGATTTCTAGCCGAGAGAAGTGGAGGGGGGCAAAACGGACTGCTGTGTATGTGGGGGGCTTGGGGGCAAAACGACTGTTTGTGGTGTGTGGGGGGGGGGTGTGGTGGGGGCAACGGACTTCTGTGGTGTGTGGGGGGGTGGGTGGGGGCAAACAAACTGCTGTTATTTTGGGGGGGGTGGGTGAGGGCAAAACGGACTGCTGTGGTGTGTTTGCAAAACGGACTGCTGTGGTGTGTTTGGGGGTGAAACGGACTGCTGTGGTGTGTGGGGGGTTGGGTGGGGGCAAAACGGACTGCTGTGGTGTGTGGGGAGGGGTGAGGGCAAAAAGGACTGCTAGTGTGTTTGGGGTGCGGTGTGTGGGGGCAAAACGGACTTCTGTGGTGTGTGGGGGGGGTGGGTGTGTGGGGGGGTGGGGGCAAAATGGACTGCTGTGGAGTGGGGGGCAAACAGTGGTGTGGTGTGGGGGCAAACAGTGGTGTGGTGTGGGGGCAAACAGTGGTGTGTTGTGGGGGGGGGGCAAACAAAGTGGTGTGGTGTGGGGGGCAAATGAAGTGAGGGGGAAGGAGAAAGGAGGGGAGAAGGGAGGAGAAAGGAGAAAAGAGGGGAGAAGGGAGGAGAAATGAGAGAAGGGGGAGAAAGGAGAGAAAGGGGAGAAGGGGGGGAGGAGAGAAGGGAGGAGAAAGGAGAGAAGGGAGGAGAAAGGAGAGAGGGGGAGAAAGGAGAGAGGGGAAGGGGGGAGAGACGAGAGGAGGGAAAGGGGAGAGAGGTGAAGGAAGCGGGCTAGAGAGGAGGGAAAGGGGAGAGAGAGAGCAATGGGGGGGAGAGAGAGAGCAATGGTGAAAAGAGAGAAGGGAGAGAGGAGGGAAGGGGGTAGAGAGAAAATGGACAGACACACACACACAGCCCCTATTCAGCCAATGACACTCCCCCTCCCCTATTAGCCACGCCCTCCCACTCCTTCTCTAAAAATGTTACAGGACAGCGAGCGCTCATGCTTGGAGAGCTGGTGACATCACTGCTCTCCAAGCATGAGCGAGCTCAGCGGAAACGTGGACTCAGCCTAAATTTACATTTAAACCCCATACCTTACACCTGCACACAGACATGTCTGTCCACTATATCATCTTGGATGGCCCTCTGCTGACTCAAACTTAACATGTTAAAGACATAGCTCCTCATACTTCTTCCCAAGCCTGGCTCTCAGAACCCAGGGGAGGGGGACAGAGCTCAAGAAACAAATTATAAAAACATGATTTAATTAGAGCAGAGACAAGCAATCCTGGGTAAATAGAATAACAGATAACATAATCAGAAATGAGAAACAGGGACAGGAACTGTCAACAGGAACAGAGACATGGAAACAGGGACAGGACTGGGGCATGAACAAGGACATAGGCATGGGACTGGTCATGTATAGGGATTAGGGTTGGGGAAAAAACAAAGATGAAACGTCAGGAAGGAGCCACTTCATGCAGTTTAAATAGGGGCAAGCAGGAAGTTGGAGAGTCCTAGGCTGCAATGCCTCTGGTATTTGTAGTCTTTTTGGGCTTACGCCCAGTGGACAATTGCAGCACTGCAGCCAGAATAAAGTTCATGAGGGCAGGTTTTCTGAACACTGCAAATCCTGGCTAATCACTGATGCACAGATATTACTGCCCTACTGCTCTTTCTACATTACTGTTGGCAGCACTATAATACACCTAGTATCAGAAACATGCTCGCATTCTCCTCTCACTTTCACAATGTAGTTAAAACCTCCGTAACATTGCAAAGATACACCCTTTCCTCTGTCGCTGTACTGTTAAAAAAAAGATTGCAATACATTGCTTCATGCTACCTCACATCCCCCTACCCACCTTTTTAATTATCTTCCAAATTCATAGTTCGTACGGGTGGACTGTATTGTATCAGAACAAGATCAGAAAGAGATGACATTTGATGAGATAAAAAATTATTTCATAGATAGAGATTATTTCTCGCGAGCTTTGGATCAATGTCTTACATGTCTTGAGACTCCTAAAAATACTATTACAAAGAAGGAAGAGAGGATAGTGTTTGCCACTACTTTCTCAATGGCAAGTATATGTAATAAACGTCTGCTGCATAAACATTGGACAATTTAAAAGAATGTGTCAAGTACTGTATGTAAAATATCACCTTTTTTTGCACATAGGAAGGGCACCAATTTAGCTGGGAGATTGATCAAAGCAGATGATATCAATAAATACACACATACACCACACATTTTCTTTCTACACCAACATTTGTCAGCTTCATGTGTTATAGCCATTAAATGTGTAACAGTTTAATATAAGGCGATACTATTGCTCATCCATATACAGGATAGAGTTTCCATATACGTGCCCACATTACCTGCAACTCTTATTTTGTTATTTATGCCCCTAAGTGTTCTTATGGTCTGCTGTATGTGGGTGAAACCAAAAGGGCACTTAAGTGTTTTCTAGACATAAGTCCTTCACAAAAGGTGATGAACCAACATCGCTTATTAGACATTATATAGAACACAGACATGGAGCGGCATCGATCAGGATTATGGCTATAGATTGGATCCCCCCACTTAGTCATGGGGGTGATAGAGACACCTGCTTACTCAACGCGAGTGCTTCTGGAGCTACACCCTTGAAACAGTTACACCTAATGATGCTTTGCACTATGCCTGATCTCAGCCTAAACAGTAAATTGTTCTTAAATTAATATAATGTCTTAGTAATATTGGTTGGTACAGTAGTCTTTATTCATTTTATTTCATAATTGTGTAACGTTTGAGTATTTAATGATTTCTATTTTTTTGTCATTGTTGTTATATCTATTTTATTTCATATGTTTTTCTTTTTCTTACATTTTTCTATTCTATTCTATTTTTTCTATTCTATTCTTTTTCTTATATCTTTCTATTCTTTTCTCATTTTTGTTTATATGGATTATAGTTTGACTTAAAGTTTATAAGTTTATGGAGTGGACCTTGTAGTTACGTTTGATGTATTTCTTATAATACTGATGTATGTCCCTTTTGAGAGGATCTTCTTTGGTCTATAGCATCTCATTGAGACTTGTGATTTTTTTATTCTACTCTTTGATTCTTTAGTGTACTCCCTGCCTGATTCAATGTATATCAGTCACTTTGTGGGTGTGTCTAAAGTTTCAGTTGCTTAACGTTTCTGGGGGGAGTGGTCGCCTTTGGTGTCTGCTTTTCCTGTCGCGATAATTGATGACATCTCATAGATTAATAGAGTACAGTTCTCTACAGAAATAAGGGGTAGATGGAGGTGGAGATGTGAGAGAGAGAAAACAAGATGAGAGAGAGAAAAGGGTAAAATGGAGAAGTCAGAGAGAGAAAAGGTTTTTGTGAAAACCAGATCGAGCCAGACCTGTTTTTGTGGGTGCTGGCTACAGTCCATTGGTGAAGGACAAAAAAGGAAAGCAGGAAGCCCAAGGGAGAGAGGGATATCAATATGATAGTTGAAGTCCCCAAAAAGAAGAACAGGGGAGTCAAAGAAAATAAAGGAGAGCCATAATTCAAGGTGCGAGGGAAAGACAGAAGGGGATGAGTAGGTGTAGGTGGGCAATAGATGAGCACTACATGGAGAGGCATCGGAGAAAAAATGTGAATAGTGTGAGCCTCAAAGAATGGAAAAAAAGAGGGAGGAATAGGAAGGGTTCAGTAATGGCAGACTGAGGAGAAGATAAGCCCCACGCCTCCACCCCTGCCATCAGGGGGCGGAGTGTGGGAGAAAGAGAGACCACCATAATACATGGCAGAGTATGTATGTATGTTCAGGGTGAGACTGAGTGATCCAAGTCTCAGTTATAGCCAAAAGGAGTAGAGCGTATAGAAGTAAGATTAATGACCACTGAATTTTCTATGGAATTGTTACTCTGGATCTTGTTGGTGGGGGATACTTTGTTCTTTTTCATGCCTCCCTTGTTTTTTCGTTTTGGCACTTGCCTAAAGAATTAGACTTAAATGTCTCCAAATAATCATATCCAAAGTCCAAAGAGGTTATGCCCTCAATATCCAAGGTATTGATTTCTTTTGCTACAGGTGACACCCTAAGATTACGTGGGTAATATTGCGAGAGGAAGCAAAAGTTACACACTAATGCAGCCAGCCAACAGTCCACACACTAACCCAGCCAGTCAACAGCCCACGCACTACTCCCTTTCCTCACAAACTGTAAAACAGTGAGAAAGTAGGACAGCTTAGCGCATTTGCATGAGCAAATCAAATGTTTCTACATTTGCGAGCTACTTGAATGTATATATATATATATATATATATATATATATATATATATATATATATATATATATGTATATGTAATAAGACTTACTGTCCTCGGTGCCATGGACGAAGAAGGACGACAGCGTTGAGGACAGTGTCTGCTGTGATCACATTGCTGGGGTTCATGCTTCTGACCACTGTAGTTGTGTGAACGTGAATGGCCATGGCACCGAATATGTAAGTCTTGCTACATCTGTATACATTCTTCGGCGAATATTATGACATTTGCAGAAAGGGAGGGTAAAGAGAAAATGATGGCAGTGTTAAGGGACTTCGCCCACATTTTTTTATTTCCCATGCTGCCTGAGAAGATTCAGCCACCAATCAAATTTTATTGAAAACACCACAAAGAATTTGCAACTCCAAATTTGACACATTCCCTCATCTCTACTTAAACCATACTAATGAAGGGAAATACGGCATTTCAGCATGTTGAAAAAGGTACAGAATGTGTATAGGAAAACTTAAACATTTAAAAATCTTCAATGATTACATAACTACTGTAATTATACATGTAGTATTGTTATAACCTATATGAATTTAAAAAAAACCACATTAACTATATACTATTTCAAGGAAAGGAATCAACAGTATTTCTTTTCCTTGCAGAAACATTTAAAATAAAAACGAAAAAAAACTTTGCAGGGCAACAATATACTGTAAATACTGTAGGCTACAAATGATTCACTGCTGTAAACCTGTATACAGTCTGTATAAAAGGTTACACAACCATTTTTTAACAGAGTGTCTGAGAGATGAGGCTTTAATCCTGCTGAATAATAGCTCTGTCTCACCATGCATCAGACTCACATTTCATGTCAACAATAAGATCACTACATGTATAGCAATCATTAGGCGTTTATGTTAGATTAAGAAAATGACAAAATTGCATTGCAATGGTAACCCAATGATTCAGCAATGATTATAAAATACAGTATAACATATAGCTTTTGTATATCTTATTAGCCACAGTATTTTTCATTTTGCAACCAGCAGAGCGACATACTGTAAGTATAGATATATAGGAGTCATTTTGTGCATATCCACAGTAAGTATAAGATGTTTAGAATTGTTTTGAAATATTTTCCTGCCAATACAGAACAGTTGAATATTGCAGCTTTGCAACATGCAATTATTTCTCAAGTTAAAACCAAAACATCAGCAACAATTGCACCATTATTTTGTATTGTGACATGGTACTTGTCAATAAAATTAGAAGTATAGTATGATCTTAGAAATGAAGATTTTTAAAGAAAAATTATTCTAGGGCCAGTTTCCCAAATATGCGTGAGATTTCTTTGGGGGGGGTGGGTGGCTTCCTTACATTAATTATATTTAGCAGAGAAAATGGCCACAAGACAATTTCTTTGGTTGGCGATTTAATATATATATATATATATACAGTGTTCGACAATCCTATACATTTACACGCCCGGGGTGGGTGGATTTAACCTCCGGGCGAGTAAATATTGGCCCAAGCAGCACACGTGTTTGTTTTTTTAAATTTCCCTGCTGGCGCTGAAAAAAACCAAAAAAAACTCCCCTGCCTGACAGCTGATTGGCGCGCGCTCCCAGGCTTTGTGGGCGCACGGCCAGGCTCTAATGAGCTCGCCCCCAATGAGCGGCCATTTTTTTTCCCAAGAAGGACACCGTCATTTCTAGCTGTGCCTTCCCCCTGTCCCCGCTTCCCCCCATGTCAGCTCGCGGGGCCGGGAGATTGGAGAGGGGATGTCTCTCAGGTCCCCGCTTCACCCCGATCCCCGTGTCAGCCCGCGGGGCCGGGAGGTTGGAGCGGGTATGTCCCCTCAGGTCCCTGCTTCACCCCGATCCCCGTGTCAGCCCGCAGGGCCGGGAGATTGGAGCGGGGATGTTCCCTCAGGTCCCCGCTTCACCCCGATCCCCGTGTCAGACAGCGGGGCCGGGAGATTGGAGCGGGAGGGGGGGGAGCGGGGTGGTGGTGCTGGTCGCGGCCTTTCCTCTCTTCCGACCCCCCGTGTGTGTAGAGTGAGTGTGTGTGTGTGTGTGTGTGTGTATGTGTGTGTGTGTGTATATGGGAGTGTGTGTGTGTTGTGTGTAAGTTATATATATGGGGGATGTGTCTGTAGTATATATTATGGGGGATTGTGAGTGTGTTATATGGGGATGGGTGGGGAGTGGGTATAGGGGAGTGTGGTGGTTATGCGGGGAG
The DNA here is from genome assembly GCA_036426205.1 of Ascaphus truei. Taxonomy (NCBI): domain Eukaryota; kingdom Metazoa; phylum Chordata; class Amphibia; order Anura; family Ascaphidae; genus Ascaphus; species Ascaphus truei. Next base: position 52,737 of record WSYH01001739.1, on the reverse strand, counting down.
TGTGTGTGGTTGTGTAATGGGGAGAGTGTGTGGGTGGGCGTGTGTATTGTTGTGCTATGCAGGAGGTTGTGTGTGTGTGGGTGTGTGGTTGTGTGGGTGGGCTGTTTGTGTTGTGGAGGTATGGGTGTGTGTAGTGGGTGTGTGTGTGTGGGGTGTTTGATTTGGGCTGTGGGTGTGTGTGTGTGTGTGTGTGTGTAGGGGAGTGTGTAGTGTGTGGTATATATGGGTGTGTGTTTGGTGTGTATATATATGGGGGGGGAGTGTGTGTGTCCTGTGTGTGTGTGTGTGTATATGGGGGAGTAGTGTGGCGTGTGTATGTGGTGTTGTGTGTGTGTGGTGTGTGTAGGGAATGTGGTTGGGATATGGGGAGGTTTGTATGTATATGGGGGAGTGTGTGTGTATAAGGGGGTGTGTGTGTGTGTGTGTGTGTGTGTGTGGGTTCTGCATGGGAGTGAGTGTGTGGTGTGTGTGGTATATGGGGGTAGTTGTGTGTGTGTAGTGTATGTAATGGGGGAGGTGGTGTGTGTGTGTATTATGGGAAGTGTGTGTGTGTATGTTTGTGTTGTATATTATTATGGGGGCGTGGTGTGTAGTATGGGGCGTGTGTAGTGTGTGGGGTTGTTGTGTGTTGTGTCGGGTGTGTGTGTGTGTGTGTGTGTGTGTGGTGTGGGTGTATATGGGGGACAGTGTGTGTGTATACTGTGGGGTGGTGTGTGTGAATGTGTGCATTATGGGGGAGTGTAGTGATGTTAATGGAGAGGAGTGAAGTTTGTGTCTGAGTGGGAGTAATATATGGGGGAGTGTGTGTGTGTCTGGTGTGTATATGGGGAGTGATGTGTGGGTGCGTATATGGGGGAGTGGTTGTGGGTATGGCGGAGTTGTATGGAGTGAGTGATGTGTAGGGGAGTGTGTGGTGTATATGTGTGGTGTTTAGGACACCAGATCAGCACCCCCCCCCCTACCTAGTCAGGCAACAGTCACCCAGTCAGGATCCCATCTCCACCCCACAGTTTACCCCATCCAGTCCAGTCGCTCCCCCCTATCTCCTCCCTGTCTCTACCCCCTCCCTGTCTCTTCCCCTCCCGTCTCTCTGCCACCCTCCCTGTTCTCTGCCCCTCCTGTCTCTCTCCCTTCTCCCTGATCTCTCTCTCCTCCCTCCTTGTCTACCTCCCTCCTGCTCTCCCCTTCTCTCCCCTCCCTGTCTCTCTCACCCCTTGTCTCTCTCCCTCCTACCTGTCTCTCCCCCTCCCTGTCTCTCTCCCCTCCCTGTATCTACCCTCCAGCTTCTCTCTCCCTCCCTGCGCTCTTCTCTTCTCTACCCTCCCTGTCTATATCCCCATCGTGCTCTCCCTCCCCCCTCCCTGTTCTCACCAGCCCGCCTCCTGATCTCTCCCCCCATTCACTGTCTCCTCCCTCACTCCCATATCTCCCCCCCCTCCCCGTCTACTCTCCCAACTCTCTCTTTCTGCTCTCACCCACACTCTGTGCTCTCGTCTCTTACCCACCACTCTCTCTCTGTCTATCAATACCACTCTCTCTCTCGTCTCTCACCCACTCTCTCATCTCTCGTATGGTCGACCCCACTCTCGTCTCTCTGTCTCTCACCCACTCTCTCTCTGTCTCTCATCCACTCTCTCTCTCTGTCTCTCACCCACTATCTCTCTCTGTCTCTCACCCACTCTCTCTCTCTGTCTCTCACCCACTCTCTCTCTGTCTCTCACCCACTCTCTCTCTCTGTCTCTCACCCACTTTCTCTCTGTCTCTCACCCACTCTCTCTCTCTGTCTCTCTCTCTGTCTCTCATCCACTCTCTCTCTTTCTGTCTCTTACCCACTCTCTCTCTCTGTCTCACACTCTCGATCTGGATATCTTATTTACCCTGTGTATCTTAACTGCCCTATACTACACCGACATAATTTATACTGCTTTCTTCTAGATCTGACTCAAGCTTCACATGGAAGACTTTGGAACCTCCCCTAACCCAGAAGACCATAAGGGAACACCTCCCCTCCAATGTATAACATTGCGGGAATGCGGGTACCTGGACATTGAGGGACTGCGGATCAGGTAAGATCCCAGGCGGGATTGCTGCTTTAGATATTGTGAAGCAGGGACGTCCAGACACTGGTTAAAGGGTTCAGGAAACTAGTCACTCACATCTGGCTTTTATTTCTATATCCAACATTTACTTACACACACACACACACACACACACACACACACACACACACGTAACAAGGACTAATTGTAGTATAATGTAATACAATAAATACATTTGTCAAAAACTAATGTTCTGACTAGGAATTTATTAAATGTATTTTATTTATATATTTTATTTTAAAGCGGGGTTGGGGGCAGCTTGTGTATGCCGGGGACTCCTAGATAGCAGAGGAGAACGGCATCTCCAGGACGGATCTCCTGATGACAACCTTATGGTAATAGTGCCTTTTGTTATCGGTGTTCAAATGGGAGGAAGCTTTCTCTGCTAACCGGTAGGCTTGTTGCAGGCTTTCTTGGAGCCGCTGTACATATCGGAAGTGCGTCATGTTGGGTAACCCGTCGGTAGATACCGGTCACCGCGGTGTCACCGGAGCGCTCCCTGCACCTCTCGGCAACCTGCCAACACCCACACACCCCCACACACCACAGAGGTAAGGGGACCAATGGGGAACCAGGCTACACGTGTGATGCTATATATATATATATATTATATTATAATATATTTATCATATAGTATATATAAATATATATATATATATATATATATTATATATATTATATATATATATAAATTATTATTATTATTATATTTAATGCCACAAAGAGTGTTTGCAAAGAGAGTTAGAATAGCTACATATCTTTTATTATGTAATACTTTAAGTTCTTTTTGTAATGTAACCCCAAAACTTCCAACATTGTAAATCTCCAAAAATCCAGTGAGAAAGACAGAAATGCAAAGTACACTACTACATATCCCACTGCCCGGTTAATTTCTATTTAGAAGTCATCCTCTCTCCATATAGGTTCCTGGGCACCTCTTTCTGTTTTGCTTTCTGCTCCATAGGTGCTAATTGGACTGGACTATATCATGATGTTGATAGAAAGTGGACAATAATTGAATATCCCTTGATTACAGTAATTTGCTGAGCTGAGTTTTTTAAATTAAAATAATTAAGAAAAATGGGTTTCAAAATATAGTATTCATACTTTAAGGTCTTGCCACATAACAATATACTGTATGACCAAAGTCAAAATGATCTAGAAATGGAATGAGTTCTAGTATAATCCGCCTCACAGGTTTTGCAAACTTGGCAAATTGTATACATCCACAGCAGGGATAGAAGCTGCAAGCATTTGAAACTTCATAGAAAAAACAGCAATTGTAAATATTTTTAATTAGAAAAATGATTTACCAGGAAGTAAGACATTGAGAGTTACCTCTCGTTTTCAAGTATGTCCTGTCCACAGAGTTATAACAATACATGGTTACATTAAAAGAACAGAGGTTATAAAGTCAATTCACAGACATTTCATGGACAGATAGAGTTGGAAAATTGGGTACAGGGGATAAAAGGCCTGGTGAGTTTCAGATTGAAATAGAGAAGCTTTAACATCACCAAACAATGAATGGCAGCAAATGGCTCACATCCTTTGGCTACCCTTCGACTGCGCCAAAGGCTGTTCGCATTTGGGGCGACGCAGATGTACACTGAAGGGTTCAGATTAAATGCAGCTGCATATACAAAGTTCTTTGTGTCTTCTTGGCTCATTAACATTCCTGTGGGTATGGTTGATGTTACACAAATTGCAAGCAAATGTTAACCCGTAGCACGCTGGTCCTGTACAGAGGTAGCAGCTCTTGGGGAGCCCCATCAGGCGTCCGCCGTTGGGGCGATGCAGATGTAAACTGAAGGGGTTCAGATGATCTAAATATCTGATTTACAGTGGACTAGGGAATTCCACCAATATCCACATCTAAAGTAAAACAGTGTGTCAACAAACAGCCCTCATTGAACATTGTGATACTGATAATTCACAAATACATTAAAAAATTGTGGGAACTTTATCAAAGCGGGGCAGATTGATACACTCTATTGTAGTGTGTACTTATATGTTTTGTAGTATTGAAAATGTAGGCCAAATCACAGAACAGGAGTATAGGTGACCGGCGCATCTAATATAGAACAGTCCCATAGGTGCATATATAAAACCGCCTGTGAGAAAGGGCACACGGCCTGAAACGCGTTGATGTGGTGTTTTTTTTTTTCGCTCTCTGGGGATATGTTTGATCCTCTTATGGAATAAACCCTTTTAAAGTACTTGTGAGCCTCCTCCTGGTTTTTGGCAGTGTGCTGCCTTTTTTGCCTTTTTCCCAAATCACAGAACAGAATAAAAACAAATATTGCAGAATATGGAATATACATGGAAAAGTTGTTGGCTGAGTATACAATATTACAGCTATTCTCATATTTCCAGTGACAAGAACTAAATTCTAAAGCAGTTTGGTAACAAATTACAATGTAGACTATTATGCTTTCCCCAAATTACAATTTGGGGAAAGCAATTTGGACAAACTACATGGAACTGCAGCTTTAAACTGCACTAAAAACATGTCTTTCAGTCCTTAAAGAAAAAAAATTATACAGTGTTCTGTAGAGTAATTAAGGTTGTCTACTGGTGACTTAATATAATTCCATTTTACGAGCTCTTACCTACAGGTCTCACATTTTATCAGTCAAGGGGATTCTGCAGAATGTCTTGCTTATGTTTTATTTTGGGGATAAATAACCTTAATTTTAATAATAAAAATATGCCAATATTTGTTTTAATACAGCACTAGTGCCAAACAAATTATTTTACTATAGTGGAAAAGGTCAATCAAATATTGAACTCCTTTCCAAAATATCTTAAATTCACAGTAATTCTTGAGATAAGTCTGAGGTGTCATTTAGAAAGGAACACTGACTTCATTTAAGGAAAAAGCGTAAGGTTTCATCTTCAATAGCCCATTAAAGTGATAGCCTTTATCTCTGCACAACCTTAACCCTGTAGGGCAGTAAGGTCACACTAGGTTCATCTGATCCTTTTATCTTTAGCATTCGAAACCAAGTCTGATGTCATCACATCTGCTAAATTACATGATTGAATTTCACAATCACACTTTTTTTCCTGTGCCCTAGTTCAATGCACCTGGATTACAAAAAAACTTGATAGCCTACAGATTTTAGTTATCCAGGGGACTCATATAATGTCAACTATTCTTTCCTTTGACATTTCATTGATTAATAATGGCTACTCCTTCTAGCACTATAATTTTTCACTAACATGTAAAGTTTTCAGGAGGATTTTTAATACTCCAGTTGTGATTTTATGCTTGTTCATTAAGATGTGTGAATGCCGTCAAAGTTGACAACATTGAAATAAACACGTTTGCAAATTTCTCTTAACTTTTTCTTTTCGCCACATTTTTGGACATTTTCAAATGATTGCATCATTTTGCAAAAATGTAAGTATATAAATGGCCATGTGACCTACTGTACATTCAAGGTTATGTGGGAGCAGTCTCAACCAGCGGGTGATAGGTGGCTAACGTAATATAAATGAATTTGTGTGATGCGTAATATTTAGAGCAAAACTTTCTCAGAAAACCAAACAAAATGTCCCGCAAAAAGCTACGGCTGAGTTAGAGTTTGCATGCATATCGCCAAGTAGTATATCTATATGCATTGCAACCTCAGGTTCCACAGTGCCTAGTCCCTTTGCTACCCCTACGTCCCCAATCTCTACCTTCCTCCCTCAGCCGTTCCTCCATGGCACAGTCCGCATGCCCAGGCTCACACGCTGCGCACGCGCGCGGTTTTTTCACCCAGCGCGCGCGTTCACGATCGCGGGTTCCCTATCGTGGGTTACGCGCTCCTCGGCGTGCCTCTGTCATCCCTGTCCGTTCCCTACCTGGTTCCTCCATTCCTCCTTCCCCTCTGTCTCCTCTCCCGTGCACATCCTCCCCTGGTCTTCCCCCACGCTCTGGTGCACGCGCGGTGTGCGAGCATAGCAGGGTTACAGAGGGCGCATGCACCCGCTTTAGTTACTTGCCACCCCCACGCTCTGGCTCCGCCCCCTGTCGGTTGCAGGCTATAACTCTTGATTACCTCACTGTTTCCTCCCGTGCTCTCACTGACCTATCCCTGCAAGTACCCACTCAAACCTCTGCTCCTCCCTGCATCCCTATTGGCTCTCCTTCCTATATATCCCCACTCTACCCTCTCAGTTCTTGCTCTGCATAGCTTTCCTGTAGCTCCTGTGTGTGCAGTGTCTATGCCTAGCTCCCTTGTCTGTTTCAGCTCTGGTTCCTGTCCCTGCCCCTGCACCTGTTTGGATTCCTTTGGCTTGAACTTGAACTCTGCTTTGGACTTGACTATGCTGCTCTCTCCTGCCCTTGAACCCTGGCTTTCGGACATCACTACGCTGCTCTCTCCTACCCCTGAACTTTGGCACATGGACTTTACCCTCCGAACTCTGGCACCCCAGACTCAGCAAGTATTACATTAACCCTTACTCTCCAGGCCCGGCAACGCTACTACCACACTCCGGGCATGCCCTCACTGCTGTGGGTGCGTGTTATATCCTTACCCACCTCAGTACTGGGGACTGGCCAGGTCTGCGGGCATACAGGAATTACAGCAGTGACCTCAGTACCATACGTTGTAGGTTCCTGGGTAGAACCAGAGTCCGTCTTGTCACGCCTGTATGCCCGCAGACCTGGCAAGACCCCAATACTGAGGTGGGAACGGTATTACCACACACCCACAGCAATGAGGGCAAGCCCGGAGTGTGGTATGGCGTTGCTGGGACTGTTGAAAAATAGTAGTATACTTGCAATGTCTTGATTGTTAAAAGTAAGAATGATCGTGTCCGTGCGCCAAAGTCCAGGGGTACAGAAAGCAGAGTAGTCAAGTTCGTAAGCGAAGTCTAAGGGTTCCAGGTCAGCAAAGTAGAGTTCGTAGCAAGGGTCAAGGGTTACAGAGAGCAGGGTAGTCCAGGACGAGTAGGGGTCAAAACCAGGGGAATCCAAAGATACGCAGGAGCAGATACAGGCTGGAACACAGAGAGAGCAAAGCATAGGACTGCACACACAGGGATAACAGGAACTATGCAGAGCAATGATAGAGAGGACAGAAAGGGATTATAAAGGAGGGAACACCAATGGGAGAGAGAAGAGGAGCAGAGAGAGAAGTGGGAGACAACAGGAGGAGAGGAGGAGGAGACAGAGGGCTCAGACAGAGAGATTGCTTGCAGGGCATGGGAGGAGGAGTCAAGAGATTGACAGGCCTTAGAAGAGGAGCGTATGCGCGCGCCCTATGTAAACTGAGAGTGCGCGCGCACAGGCTGCGTCACGAGATGCGCGGAGTGCCATGCCGCAGGCACACCAGCGGAGGGAAACGGAGGAACGGAGGGGACCGCCACTGGAGGTGAGGGAATGGCAGCGGGCACTGAGGAGGTCTAAGAGCGGGGAGCATCACCGCATTGGCTCGGGGACCGCGCGGGTGCACGAGACTTGCAGGGCGTGCGCTGAGGCAAAGGGACAGCATCAGAGGTTGCCGGAGCGGGACAGGAGTGGGTAAGCGATGGGAGGTTGGCAGGGGAAGGGACAAAGGGCGTGAGAGAAGGGGAAGGAATCCCCTGAACCGTCACACGTCTATCTGGGTGGTTGTGTTATTGTACCACCCGATAGAAGAGACTGTTATCAATTTCGAACTTGTCTGCTTCTCACATGAGTATAGCGACCATGTAGCAGGGGGCACGCTTTAGAATTTCAGGCTTGTTCTTCTGAATGGCCTGGCAGATAATGCCAGCTACTGGGTCCTATATCTGGTATTGTACCATGTCCTTCCATCTAATGATCTTGTTGTGAGTGATATTCATCCCTTCTGGGTCACAGAAAGCGGCGGGTATGGCTTTGGAGTGGCATCCTAAGAAAACAGCGACTCCTAACTCTGAGAAGGCCACTCTATTTTCTCTGACAGTGGCTGTGTTGCACATGGCTCTCATCCCTTGTCTCGAGATCTCCTTCCAGAGGTCATCATCTAGAGTGGTGCTCAGTCCTGGTCTTTGGGATAAAGCATCTCCAATATTCAGGGTCTCAGGTTTATATTTCAGCGTGAATTTGTACAGTAGTTTGATAATGCCAACAGCCAAAAGTGGCCAGTAGCATCCAGTTTGGCAGATGTTAGTATGTACTGTATGTGAGCGGATTGTTATCCGTTCCCACTTCTAAAGTTACGCTGTACAAGTAGTCATGGAGCTTGTCCATGATGGCCCACTTGAGGGCGAGAACTCCAACTTGTGGATGGAGTAGTTCTGCTCACTGGGAGGCAGGCTGCGGCTAACGTAGGCTATTGGTCGTAGTCCCTCTGGGTATTTCTGATGCAGGACTGCACCTAGGCTATTGAGACTTCATCTATATGGAGAACATAGGGCTGTTCTGAGTCGGCATGAGTGAGAACAGGTGCCTCTGTTAAGCTCCTCTACAGGCTCAGGAAGGCGCGCTCGCAGTCTGTCATCCATTTATCATCGAACGGCTGTCTAACAGAGGTGGCCTTTCGCCCTGTAACCTCAGGGTATATTTTGTGGAGATTATTAAGAGGCTTGGCCTTACAGGAATACCCCTCCACAAAGCGGCGATAGTAGTCACAGAAGCTGAGGAAAGAGCATAGCTCCATGACGTTCTCCAGTCGTGGCCAATTCTTCACAACTTCTACTTCGGCCAGATCAGTGGCGACTCCATCAGCAGACACAATGTGTCCCACATAGGTCACCGAGGTGTGACAGAACCGGCACCTATCGAGTGACAGTTTCAGGCCTTCTCGTTCCAGACAGCCCAGCATTTTAAGCAGCCATTCTTCATGTTCCTCCAAGTTCTTACCAAAGACAATAATATCATCCACGTAGACCAGGCATTCCCGAGGATTCATGTCTCCAATGGTTTCCTCATTAGGCTCTGAAATGTTGCTGAAGCCTCACAGATGCATTGGAGCATGCGCTTAAATTGGTAGAAGCCAAGGGGACAGACGAAGGCAGTTTAATCCTGGTCTTCTGCACTCATTGGTATCTGGTAGTACCCAGATCGCAAGTCCAGAACACTAAAGCACTGGCTTTCAGTTAGGGCGTTGAGAAGCTCTTTGATGCTGGGAAGAGTGTACTGATCGGGTATGGTGCGGTTGTTAAGTATCCGGTAGTCGACATACAATCTTACCGACCCATTCTTCTTTCTCACCACCACGTTGGGCGAAGCATAGGGGCTCTGGGAATCGGTCACAATCCCCGCTGTTTCCATCTCTTGTAAGACGACTCTTACATCGTCCACATCCCGAGGGGTGATGCGACAGGTACATTTTCAGATGGGTGTAGTATCACTCAGCTTGATGGTTTGTTGGGCGTTGCGGCTGCAGTCCCCGTCCATCTCACTCGTGGAGAATACAGCCCGGCGTTCTTCCAATTTGGCCGTTAGCCAGTCTTTCCATTCGACCGGCAGAGCAGAGTCTCCAAAGTTGAATGTCAGCTCAGCGGGCTGTTCTGAAGCCGCAGCGGCATTCATCTGAGGCATCGTCTCCACGGAGTGACGGGGTATATTCGCCCCATCTTCATCCTTGATAGAAGGCCATGGGGTATGGAGAGATATTTTGTTCGAACACTTTAATTCCTCCAGGAATCTTGGACGTCCATTCCCGCAGTTCTGGTACCAGTTTGTAGCCTCGCTGGTCATCTTCCTCGGGCGTACTCTCCAGAGAAAAGAGGTGATCGGCCTCGTCTCGGTCGGGGTAGCAGCACAATGTGGCCATGCGCTTCACTCCCCCTGGTGGAATCTGTATTATCCCAGGTTGCAGGTTGAAGAGATCTCCATGGTGGTCCTGGGCAGATATTTTGCCACACTCCTCCAGAAGGATGGTATGGATGATTAAGGTATCAATAGCAAGCTTATCAACTTCTCGCAAATAGGCCCTGATCACTGCTGCACAACGTCGGAGTTGGTGCCAAGTATGATCGGGGCACAGGGGTGTTCTAGGGGCTCGAGGCATACCAGTGCCTCTACATCCATAGTATACGATTTGGCGGTATTCAACTGGAGTATTTCCATCCAAACCTTCACTACCTCATCAATGGGATAATACTCATTGCTGAGCCCCCTCACTTTCATGTGCTCAGCCGGCGGCAAGGGTCGGTGATGGTGGTTGTAAAATGCTCGATACACAATGGTCACTTGTGAGCGGTGTCCAGCAACACCGATGAATAGACACCATCCATGATGACGCGTATGACCGCAACGGGTCCTACCCGACTGTAAGCATCCAATGGTGGGGTTCCATAATTGGGGCTTGGCTTAGGAGGGTTTTCGGAGAACGGGGAAGTGGTTTCTGCGGTCTGGACTGTGCAGATCATAGATTGGGGATAGTTCGGCCTATTTGGAGGTTTTTTATTCTTTCTTTGGTCATTCCTTGGCGAAGTGGCCCTTCCATCCACAGCTGTAGCAGATGAGGCTACTGGTGTCAGCGTGGGCCTTGTAGGTAGGGAATACTCTCCCTGACGGTTTGGACTTGACAGAAGGTGGCTTGGGTTGAGAGTCCTCTTCCGTACTATATGATTCCTTGGCCTTCGGAGTGGAGGCTCTCTTGGATTCAGCCTTGAGGGGCTCTTTAATCTTTTTAGGGGTATGGAAGTGCATCAGAACTTTGTGCTTTCTGACTTGCTGCATCAAGTACACATAGCTAGGAGGACGGGGGTTGCCGGAACAGCCCGCATCAGAAGGGCTACCGGTTGGGAAGGTAGGGATCCTGAGACAGAGATGATCTTCTTGGATAGCAGTGTCAACAGGGATAGTTGGAGCCTGAGGACAAATGTGGACAACTCTTCTCCCTCCGTTTGGCGGAGAGCCTTGAACTGAGCCAGAAGCTCGCCTTCGTTGTTTTCGCTGGTGTACGACTGAGTTAACAGTTTCACTAACTCTTGAGTGGGTAACGTCTCCTTCAGTGTCCCGGTGCATCCGAACCAGTTGGGCGACCGGGGGCCGGGAGCCGGAGACATTCGACCAGCCTCTGTCTCTTAATGGCTTCCAAGCATGACCACTCATCTATCACTTGGAGGGCGTGTTCCCTTCAGGTCGCGAACCCTTCTTCTCCTAGAGGCGTGTGCACTATCCCGGAGAAGGCCATGAGCTTTCTGTCATTTTGCTACTGTGATGACATAGTTATGGCCTCTACTAATTGTGGTACGGTCACCCCCAGGGCAGAGCCACCATTTGATAAGTGACTATCACTGGTAGGCCTTGGACTAGGGCTTGAGGAAGGTGTAGGTGGGGGACTCCCGGCCCAGCTGTTGGCCCCTTGTAGGGCACTCATGGTGATGGTTACTCATGGTAGGGTTGCGACTACCCATTTGGGAGTACTTGAAACTGGAGCAATAGTCGGGCATAATGTTAATAATTTATTGTCCTAAATTCATGTAATGTTAATTGTTATGATTATTATCATCAGAATAGTTATATTTTCCATTGCACATGTCATGATAGTTCCTTGTGTCTGATAACAAATTGTTTATTCATTTATTATCTTGCATCCATAGATATTGAATATAAAACAGACAATATGTTATGTTACATTTCATGTTGTAGGTTCAATTATTTACAACTCAAGATCTTATGGATATAAACATCACAAAATGTTTATTATTATAATATTTCTGGTATATGTACTTATGTTTGCAAGATTTCTTCTAGGAATTTACAGTTCAGATCATTTATAGGAGTTTTCTTATTCATTAACATCATATTTGAGCTTATATGTAATTCTCTTTTCTTTTAAATTATTCTGTGTGAACTTAATTGCTTCCACATTATTTTTGTTATTTTTAAATACAAATTTTCGTTTTTGTACTTCTTTTTTTCAAATAAAACTTTTGTTGTTTGAATGATGACACGAGGACGCTTCTGACGTCATCACGTTTGTAAACACACAAATATCCAGCAAGCTCTCAGAAACCCCCCAAAATTACCACAAAATATATATATGCATATAAGTGTCAAAAGGAGTGCTACTGGAGCTGTTGTTGGTAGACTCCTGGAGACTAGTTAATAACAAAGTAAAGGATTTCTCCTTTTTCTCTCACCCCCATAATAGCTATTCTCGAATTGATTATATCCTAAGAGACCAACAAATTAGCGATAATATTTCCTCAGCACTAATTGCCCCCTCTGCTTGGTCAGACCACTCTACACTTATAACCAAATTGGCTGGCCTCACTACCAAAAATAAAATAAGGTCGTGGTCCTTGAACGAATCCCTACTATTGAACACACAAAATCTCCAATTAATAAAAAAAAAGAAATGGCCCAATACTTTGAAATAAACAATACCCCAGAGGTTTCCTCTTTTACCCTTTGGAAGGCCCACAAATCAGTGATAAGAGGCAAACTGATTGCCCTGGATTCTCAGGAAAAAAATGAAAAAACAAAACAAATCGAAACACTAACACAAAAACTATCAGAACTAGAATTTATTCACAAGTCAAACCCATCTCGGAAAAATTACAGGCGGATAATCTCAGTGAGGGTAGAACTAAATCTTTTGATGGTGTCAAATGCAGAAAGAGCTATAAGATGGACCCAACAGAAATACTATCAAAAAAGTAATAAAGCAGATAGAATGCTGGCACGCAAATTAAAGCAAAAACAAGCTAAAATTCATAACATCTACACTAAAAATGGCTCAGTATCCCACAGCCCCAAAATTATAAGTGACACATTTAAGGACTATTACACATCCCTTTACAACCTACCAGGCCCAATGGGAGACTCAGCTAAAAACAAAAGAGCAATAAAGATTCGAAATTATCTATCAGAATGCCGACTCCCCACTCTAGATCCGAACGATATCATAAACCTTGAAAAAACTATAGAGCCCCTGGAAATTAAGAAGCAATAAAATCCCTGAAAATTGGGAAGGCCCCTGGTCCGGGTAGATTTTCTAATCGTTATTATAAGAAATATTGCACAATGCTCCTCCCATTTCTTACCAAAGTATTTAATGAAATGGTACTAGGCCTTCCCCCTCCTAGGGATATGCTTTGCACTACCATAGTGGTAATCCAAAAAGAGGGGAAAGATCCTCTGCTGTGCTCTAGCTACAGACCTATTTCACTGTTAAATACTGATCTAAAACTTTATGCAAAGATCTTAGCCAACAGCTTAAATAATCTCCTCCCTAAACTGGTTCATCCCTACCAGGTGGGGTTCGTCCTGGGCAGACAAGCCCTTGACAACACAAGGAGGACGGTGAATCTAATACACGTAGCAAAACACACAAAGTGCCCATCTCATTACTCTCTTTAGACGCAGAAAAAGCGTTCGATCAATTAGACTGGCAGTTTATGTTAGATACGCTTTCGCAGATGGAATTCACAGCCAAACTATGAAACAATAAACACAGTATACTCCACACCAACGGCCACAGTGAGGGCGAACAACTCCTTGTCTGATCCCTTTTCAATATCAAATGGAACTAGACAGGGTTGTCCGCTGTCACCTTTGTTGTTTGCCTTAGCCTTAGAACCATTAGCATGCCGGTTAAGGATGAATCCCAATATTGCGGGTATTCCTGTTGGCCAGGAAGAATTCAAAATAGCTCTTTTGCGGACGATATACTATTGACGCTCTCAAAACCTCTCACATCCCTCCCTAACTTTTTCATGATCTATCAGAATTCGGCTCCCTTTCAGGTTATAAAATTAATCATTCCAAATCCATGGCCCTTAGCTTAAATCTCCCTAAAGAATTAGTAAAATTACTCCAATTAAATTTCGACTTTAAATGGAATTTGAACCATATTAAATATCTAGGGGTCCAATTAACAAAAGATAACTCAACTTTATACAACGCAAATTTTAAACCCTTTTTCGACCAGATAGCTAAGTATTTAACCACTTGGAATCCATATATAATATCCTGGTTTGGGAGAATAACCACCATTAAAATGAATATTCTACCTAGACTCCTCTATCTCTTCCAAACTCTCCCGGTTAAAATCTGTCATAAATACCTAAATAATACACAGTAGAAAATTTTGAAGTTTGTCTGGCAAAATAGGCGACCCAAAGTTTGTAAAGATATTCTTTATAAGTCCAATTCAGAAGGAGGCTTAGCTCTCCCGAACGTACAAAATTACTATAGATCCGCACAGCTAGGGCAACTTATTAGCTGGTATTCAAACCCAACCGGAAGGAGGTGGGTCGAGATAGAGGACTTGATTTGTTCCCCATGTAAAATAAAAAATCTTCTCTGGCTCAATAAAAAGTCTAGACCAACCGAGATTTACAAGAACCCGGTGATATCCTTTGCCTGTAATCTCTGGGATTCCCTTAAATCCAGGTTCCAACTAACCGGTACCCCTTCCCTCATGCAACCCCTATTCTCGGACCCCTCCCTTCCTTTTTACACAGGAAACCCTCACTCCCATACCTGGGTTCAAAACGGACTCACAAGAGTTAAGGATATCCTCACCCAAGGGAAAGTCCCCCCATTCACTTCGTTACAAACAAACCATGATATCCCCTCCTCCGAATTCTTCAGATTTCTCCAGATTAGGCATTATATCCAATCATTCTACAAGCCAAGTCAACCCCATGCTTTAACTTTGTATGAGGACTGGTGTCTACACCAGCCCCACACAAAGGGCATTATCTCCAGAATATATCACAGTTTATCCTCTATCAAGAACAACCAAACCCCGATAACTATATGGTATTCTGGGAAAAGGATCTTAACGTCTGTATAGATCTCAATATCTGAACAGACATCTGGGAAGCTGCTTCCAAAAATTCATCATGCGTTGTAATTAAGGAAAATATTTACAAGTTAATATTCAGATGGTACATGACTCCTGCAGGTTGCATTCTTTTCTTCCAGGCGTTTCCCCTCTGTGCTGGCGTGGTTGTGGTGAAGTGGGGAATATACTGCACATATTCTGGTCATGCCCCAAAATCCAACAAACATGGACGGAAGTGTACACCTTAATACACAAGATACTAGAAATCTCTGTCCTACACGACCCAGTATATATATTGCTAGGAAAACCAATGGCTAATATCTCCAAAAAAAAAAGCTAGAGTAACATCCCACATTTTAAACGCTACACGGTGTACAATTGCCAAAAATTGGAAACAACCGCCCCCCCCCCCCATCCTTAAATCAAATAAACAACAAAATTTGGCATATAGTCTATATAGAAAAACTCTCAGCCTACCTGAACGTCTCTACCTCGCAATTCTCTGAGATTTGGGCTCCTTGGTTCCGTCATGCAGGTATATCCCCATATATAGACTAGAATACTTTGAACAGAGTGATACATGTGGTATTTAAATTGTTGTGTACAGTGCTATATTGGTACAAATGCTACCCTTCCCCCCTCCCCGATCTCCCTCATCCCTATTGTTCCACAGCCAGTTTATTTGCATTACTGTATCCCCCCTTTTTTCTGTGTTGTATGTTTTGTTTATCTTATTTTGTACATACAAAAAATGCTCAATAAAAAATTTAAGTGAGTGCTACTGGGCGTGGCTAATTGTATAAAACAAGAAACAAAGAAGTACAGAGCAACATCCAATGTGACAAAAATACACAGTGAAATACCTATATATCTTTTGAAAAAGTGTAATTTAGTTAACCCTTTGGCCAAAGCGTATAAGCCTGCGAGCCACTTTCAAGGCAGGACCATAATATCGCAGGTCCTAACACAAACTGATTAAAATCCTTATTAACCTCTATGATTAGAGGAAGGATGATCATCACGTTTGTGCATGCGGCACGAGTCATGAATTTACTTCCTGGTTCGCAATGCATATATAAAGTAAGTGTTTGTGATTAAAATCCACATTTTAATAAAGCGTATATGGGCGAAATATGTCAGTGTTATTGCCATTAGTGAATAAATTGTTTCAATTCACCTTCTTTGGCTGATTACTTCTGCGGTGAATCGTTTTTCCTGGCTGTGTGCCAAGTTTGTCAAGGTTACATAATTATGGCCTCCAATAATTGCCCTAGGATCACCCGCAGGGTGGAGCCGCCACTTGATAAGCGACTATCACTGGTAGGTCTTGGACTAGGGCCTGAGGTAGGTGTAGGTGGGGGACTCTCGGCCAAGCTGGAGGCCCCTTGTAGGGAACTCGGGGTGAAGGTAACTCGTGGTAGGGTGGCGACTACCTGGTACTTGAAACCGGGGAAGTAGTCGGCCACCCCCCAGTGAGATGGGAGAAGGGGGACGTTTCAGCTTGGGAAGGGACCGCTGAGGAGGGTAATGAGGTTAATATTTCTCAGATTTCTGGTAAAGTAGCATACATGAGGGGGTAGCCCTCTGGCAGGGCCTCTGGAGCTTGTAAAGTCTGAGGGGCACCTTCCCAGCATATTTCCCGATCCGCCATCAGTAATATAGTACTCCACTGGAAGGGGTTGTCAAACTCTTGCCCCCTTATCCACACTTTGTCTATGCCGGGGAATCGTCTTAGGTGGTCCCGGATCTCGGTTTGGTCCAGGAGAGCAGGAATGTTCCCTACTGCGACTACGTGACAGGATTTTTCTTGAACCTTGAAGGCCCAGGCATGGACCTCATGGCTTGTGGGTACTATCATGATGATTATTGGGAGGGATCTCAATTTGGCTGCAGAGTAGGGAACCCAAGGTCGGAGATCTCAGCAGTGCCTCTAAATGTAGCGCACTTTCCTCCACCCCCTTGGAGATGTGGGACTACGGTATGTGTGTTGCTGTGCGATTCCTGTGGCTCACAGGAAACCTGAGCCTCCACTGCTAGGAAACTGGGGTGCACCTTAGTGTTGCTCGGTAGCGCCTCCACCTGTACGGGATTCTATTATGTAGAACTCCGTTACAGGACACATAAGGAATACACACTTGGTATAAGATAACGGTTTTATTGCACAAAATAATAGTAATAACACTCCAAAACATACAAGCCTCGCAGGACCGTGCCCCTTCACCGTGCTTCCATGTGCACCATGTCCTCACCCTCGCGCGGTTTACTCCCAAGTACTAAGGTGCCCCATGGCACCTAACACCCTGATATCCACAGAGTCACTCACCCTCCATCATGTGTGTGACAGCGTTGCCCCACTAGCCTGGCTACTTGCCGGGTGCGTCCACACCCGGGCGCTCAGTGATTAAGATGGGATCCACGGATCCGAAGCGATGAACCGAGACACCTCCGCCTCTACGTTGGGTGGGTCCCATGTGGACTGTACCACCATGTACAATGTCTCTTGGATTAGATGGGTGATCTGGTCCCAGATGACCTAAGGCCAGCGCAGCCGCATCCTGGCAAGATCTCTATCACTATAGAAGCTAATGGGGCAGTGTTCCTCTCTATAGGGCTTGTCCATGTAGCAGCCACAATCTGGTTTGGGTCTCAGGGCCTACCTTGGGCCTAATAGGCCTCGTCCAAGGACACACAGCTAGGATAGGCCTAGTCCAAGGACACACAGCATCTTGGACACCACCTCTCAGCTTTAGCTCCGTAGACTGGCGTGCTCCGCAGCGCGAAAATGTATCTATTTCTGGTGCAGTGCATCCTTACAGCCCTATTGGCCTAGCTACAGCACCTGACCGGTAGCCCCTGGGAATTCTGGGGGCTTAAGTTCCCCACATACCACTATGTGTAATGGCCGCCCTGCACCTCATCTTCTGCGCATGTGCAAAGCTCCCTAATGGCCGCCACGCATGCGTGTCATTCTGTGCATGCGTGCACAATCCAGGATGGCAGCCCCCACTTGCCGGGTGCACCGCAGAGCCTCCGGAGCACCGGAGCACTGCCTGCATCTTGCCCCCACCTTCCTGGTTACCTGCACACACCGCAGTCCCTCCGACCACATCGGGGTAAGGAAGAGGCAACAGGTAGCCCAGAAGGGGACCTGGGCTACATACATTAACAGATTAAACGGCTATCTTACCTCTTCAAACACAATGTGTTAGAGGCCCTGCCTCAAGGAGCTTACAATCAATATGCAGGTTAAGTAGACATTAGGTACAGGGGATGAGAGGGTTTGTCACTTTCAGAAGCAGTAAAGCAACTGGAACATTACCAAACACATTACAGGCATACCCTGCATTAGCGTATGTAGCCCTTTTTCTGACACGCTAAAGCGACTACGGGTAACTGCATGCACCTGTGGCTCCAGGAGATCTGAGCCTTCCCTTTCCTCCTCCTGTAATTCTAACCTTCCGATTGGCTCCTGCAGTCAGGTGATGCCCAGGAGCTCATGGGAGTTGTAGTTCCTCAACAGAGCCTCTCGCCTGAGCTGCAGACTCACAGCTATTGCATAGCCTCTGCAACACGTTGCAGACCTCACATGACTCTCTGAACAGAGTCAAAAACACCAACTGAACACAAAATCTGAGGTTCTACCACATCCCTACTTCTTCCCCTTGCAGAATCCAACCACACCGCTTGGGCTACACCGAACATAAACTATACACAGAATGTTATATCATAAAAAAAAACCAGTACATCCTACTTATCACTCTATATCAAATTGAACATTTCGTTGTGAACATTGCAGCAACAGAATGCACTCAGCTGCGAGCCCACTGTGAGCCTCATAATGGGGTGCCCCGAATCTATCATAAGCATCCTATGGAGGTTGACCAGATCTTTGGCTTCGGCGAAGTGTCTCGGCTACCCCTCGGGGAGAGTAGTAAGCCCGTATGGCATTTCCAATTCTGCCCTTGAGGGGCTGATAGGTTCTACAAAGTCTTTTGGGGCACAAGGCTCTTCGGTCTAGGGTGGCTGGCATGGGAAGTCAGCGTATCTGTCGTTGGACCAAGGGGCTCTGACACGTTAGCTCCTCGGGAGAGATGCCCCCGCGGCCGGAAGGACCCTTTGAGAGGTTTCTCCATAGGATTTCAGAGGTGGCATTTTTACAGTCTCTAGGCCATCCTCCTAATTTCAGTTTCTCCATCAATTGAAACAATGGGTACCTCCAATTCATTGTCTACTTGAGGTATGGGAGTAGGGTGATTCTATGCCACACCTTACCCAGCCTTGGAGTCCTGATGCGGTTATACAGGAGGCAGGCATCTTGTGATTCTTCCTAACACCCCATCTCTCACCGATCAGCTAGTTTGTGCTTTCCGGGAATGCCTAAATACGAGGAGAACAGCATCCTTTCCTCCTCCTGTAATTCTACCTTCCGATTGGCTCTCAAGTCAGGTGATTGCAGGAGCTCAGGGGGTTGTAGTTCCTCAACAGAGCCTCTCTGCCTTGGGCTGCCGACTCACAGCCATGCATCAGCCTCTGCACACTGTTGCAGACCTCCACATGACTCTCTGAACAGAGTCAAAACACAACTGAACACAATTCTGAGTTCCTACCCATCCCTACATTCTTCCCCTTGCAGAATCCAACCACACCAGATTGGGCTAACCACATCATAAATATACACAGAATGTTATATCAAAAAAACACAGACATCCACTTATACTCTTATCAATGCACATTTCGTTGAAACATTGCAGCAACAGAATGCACTCAAAGCGAGCCCACTGCGAGCCTCATAATGGGGTGCCCCGAATCTATACATAAGCACCTCTCATTGGAGGTTGACCAGATCTGGTTCGGCGAAGTTTTCTCGGCTACCCCTGGGAGGGAGTAGTGAGCCCCTATGGCATTTCCAATTCTGCCCTTCAGGGGCTGATAGGTCTACAAAGTCTTTTTTGGGCACAAGGCTCTCGGGTCTAGTGGCTGGCTCGGGAGTCAGCGTATTGTCGTTGGACCAAGGGGTCTCTTACCGTAGAGCTTCGGGAGATGCCCCCAGCGGCCGGAAGGCCCTTTGAGAGGTTCCTCCATAGGATTATCAGAGGTGGCATTTATTACAGTCTCTAGGCCATCCTCGTGTACTTTCAGTTCTCCATCAATGAAACAATGGGTACCTCCAATTCATTGTCCCTATTGAGGTAGATGGGGAGTAGGTGATTCCTATGCCAACACCTTACCCAGCCTTTGGAGTCCTTGTCGGTATACCAGGAGGGCCAGGCATCTGTGACTTACCTCATACACCCCATCTCTCCAACGATCAGCTAGTGTTTGTGCTTTACGGGAATGCCTAAATTACGAAGGGAACAGCTCTCCGGGCGAATCTACTTAGTGTCGCACCTTGTGGTCATGAGCGCTATTTGTTACCCGCATTAATTGCACCGCCGCCTTTTCAGCCAATTTATAGGCCTGCTTCAGGCTGTCATGTAACCTCTGTAAATAACGGAAATGCGTTCTGTTGGAACCCATCGGTAGATATCCGAGTCGCACATCCACAGGTAGTCAGGCTTATCTCGAAACATAAGAAGTACGGAGTATACCCTGAGATCGTGTCAAGTACAGTTATAGGATGCACCAACTCTCCACATGCTTGCTCCCTCCGTCTTCTGAGAGCTTAATATCCCCGCATGTCCAGCAGTGTCGGTTGAATGTGTCAGGCATAGCATCCATTCTGGGTGGTAGGGGGTTTAGTCCGGACTTGAGCTATGTTTAACAACTTCAGCAGTTCTATAATGAGTTTATCTCGAAATCCCTGCGTTGATCAGAGTGGAGTCGGTTCGGTAATCATAATGAATTAAGTATTTCTCCCACATACTCTAGCCCGTTGATCGGTTGGGGGGAACGCTGTGGGAGACCTGTATAGTGGTCTGTAATCACGAGTACTTACGATGCCCCGGGGTTTGTCTGGCTTGTACACAAGAAATCTATGCACACCAAATCATAGGACCAGAGCTTTTCAGATGGGCCAGGGAAGCCGCCCAAGGTGGGGAGGGAGGTGTTTTCTGTATACAGCGGGTACACTCTCGGCAATGCATTTCCACTGATTCTCTCATTTTTGGCCAATAGAACCGGTCCCGAAGTAACCCGAATGTATGTGTAACGCCCAGATGGCCATGATCATCGTGAAGGGCCCGGAGGACATACTTCTCAGACTTTCAGGCAAGAATAGTGTCGCCGATCGGGATGATTGTGGTATGGAATGACCCAGGCAATTGTCCAGTTTGAACTTCCTGAACTCATTCAAAATAGCTTCACCAGTTCTGGGGGCTTCTGTTAAGAATAGAAGGGTTCTCTGAGCAGAGCTTGGTGAGCTATTTCCACCACTGGACTTGGATCTGGGTTGCACCAATTCTTTCCAAGGAAACTGATTTATCTCGGAATGTTCATTCCTTCCGACTCGGTAGGCGGGGAAGGCTCGGGATTGACACCCTATGAATCAGCTACTTTTAGCTCTGAGAACGCCACCTGATCATTGACCACTGCTGCTAGCGAACATAGAGCACGTATGCCAGGCCCCGGAATTTCCTCCCATATTCCTCATCCATGGGGTGGGTTGAAGCGCGGCCTCCGTAACAGAGCATCGGCCCCTATGTTAGTGGGCTCCTGGTTTTATACTTAAGGTTTTGAACCGATAGTTGGTCAGTGCCGCCAACCACCGTGACCTGTCGCTTCCAATTTGGCGGTCGTGTTGATGTAAGTCATTGGGTTATTATCTGTCTGCTTCAAACGTACCCCATACAAGTAATCATGTAGCTTATCCACTACACGCCCATTTGAGGGCTAGAAACCCAGCTTGTGGACAGGATAGTTCTGTTCGCTTGGAGTTACGCTTCGACTCGCATACGCCAGGGCGGAGCCCTGGTCATGTTCTGGTTGTGCCACAATGCTCCCAGGCCACTGAAGCTGGCATCCACGTTGTAGAAAGTATTCTCGGTCGGGGTCGGCATAGGCCAGCACTGGGGCCTGCGTTAGGGGGCTTTCAATTTCAAGAAGCCTGCTCACAAGCAAGAGGTCATTCTCTCCAAATGGCATTTGTGCTGTGGTGGTTTTCCTGGTGGGTGTCCTCAGGACAGATTTTTAAGAGATTATTAGGAGTTTGCTTTGCGGAGTAGCCTGCAGAATCGCCGGTAGTATCTGTAGAACCCCAGGAAGGATCGAAGTTCTTGGACGGTTGTAGGCCGGGGCCCAATTACCAATGCCTCTATCTTCCGGGTCGGGGATTGGAACCCAGCTGATACAATGTGACCCACGTATGTCACGGACGTGCGGCAGATTGACACTTATCCAGGGACAGTTTCAACCCCTCCTTTTGAAGTCGATCCAACACCTTCATCAGCCGCTCCTCGTTGCTCCTCTAGCGTCTTTTCGAACACTATAATGTCGTCCAGGTACAACAAGCATCTTGCAGGTTCAGGTCCCCCAGTGTGCTTTCCATTAGCCTCTGAAAGTGGCAGGAGCCCCGCATCCTTGGGCAATGGGTGTGGTGTGAAGGTATGAGTAGAACCTTAGCGGGAAGATGAAGGGGTCTCTCCTGATCTTTTAGATCCATGGGTACTTGATAATACCCCGACCTCAAATCTAGTACACTGAACCATTACTTATGTCAGGGTGTCAAGAGGTCCTCGATGCGGGGGAGGGTATACTGATCAGCAGTGTCGACCAACCTATACATTTGCTTGCCCCGGGCGAGTGGATTTAACCCCGGGCGAGTAAATATTGGCCCAAGCAGCACACGGTTGTGTACTAGGTGGCGATAGTAGATTTTTTGTGTGGCGAGTGATTTTTTGGTGATTGTCAACCACTGTGATCAGGCACCGTATGGCTGTTCAAGGTCATATAGTCCACGCAGAGGCGTACGGTCTCATCTTTTTGCGAACCACTACGATGGGTGTGCATAGGGACTGCGTGCTCTTGAACGATACCAGCTCCTCCATTGCTTGAGTAACTCTACTCTTACAACGCCCGGGGTGCTATGTGCGAGAGCGAGAACGTTCCCGGAAGGGGCAGGGCGCTCAGTCGAATGGTGGATGCGGCGCGCGACCGCACCCCCTACATCCATCACTATGGGAGAATCCACCGTCGTTCTTCCAGTTTGGTCTGCAGTCTTCCTTTCAGCCCTCCGTCACGGGTGAATCTCCGAAGTCGAATGCCAACCTTGGGGTCACGGCATGAGTGGTGACCAACGGGCGCTCACCTACATTTTCTCCAACGGGGTTACTGGATAGATTCGACCAATGGTTGCCGGCAATCAATGCACATGATGGTAGGGAGAAAGGTTCCGTACGTACACCTGGGTCGAGCCGGATTTTTTTCCGACCACTTTTTTATCAAGGCAATACTCGTAGCGAGTCGCTGGTCATCGGGATCGAGCTTTCCAGGGAGAGAACAGGTATCCTACGATGTCTGGCCGGATGTAACGACAGGCGGGAGATCATCATTCTCTTCTCGGGCGGGATCTCGGTTAGCCCCGCTCTTGTCATACAGCACCAATGTTCCTCTTTCGGTCGTAATCTTACCACAAACCTATGCAACACTGGGAAAGCAGCTAGAGCAGCAACGGTTGATTCGCCCGTTTCCTGTAGTAATGGAGCACATCCTTACGATGTCTGTGTTGGTCCCAAGGAATGATCCGGGTTCTGGACATAATAAGGCCTCCACCTCCATGGGGTTGATGCTTGCCGTGTGTTTAAACTGGGGAATGTCCAGATGTACCTTCACTACACTGTCAAAGGTAGTCTTCATGGCTCAACCTCTCAACCGCAAGGAGTAGCAAGATAGCAGCGGCAGCCGGTGCAAGGTGATCGTAGAAGGGACCGATACAGAGCAGTCACCGAGACCAGTATCCATCAGTGCCGAGGCGTAGTTGCCTATTCACCACCTTGACGATGGTCGCTGGCCCATTCGACTACTCGTCGAGGAGGGGCCAGTGTCGTCGTGCGGAGTAAACAGCATAGACTTGGCTGGTCGGGACCCCGTTTTCCATAGGAGGGGCAGTGCGCTCGAATGTGCCCACTCTTTTTTGCAAGCAAGAATAGCATGGAGATGATGCGGGTAGGAGTTGTCTCGGAAAGGTCGGCGATGTTCGCCCGACGCGGGCACCTCCTGGTGGCTGCAGCGCTTCCAGGTCCTCCTTCGGGGTTCGCATCCGGGCGCTCAGTATTAGAACCGACTTCCTGGTGTCTTTAGCCGCAACCACTGCCTTCTTTCTGGGGTCAGCTCACGACGCCCATACGTAGCATCAGTCATGGGCTATGACCCGATCCTCAAGTCATCGAAAGCCAGTGCTTGCCCCGGCGTGAGACAAGCTGTGACGTGTACAGACACGGGTGCAAGGGGAGGAGTCCCTCATAGTGGTGGTGCGTAGTCCTTCGGCATCCTCTTTGCACCAGCCCATTCCTCACATGGTCCACAGGTCCAGATGCAACCGTCGAAGGAAGTCAGACACCATCTCTCCTTCTTTCTGAGCCAGAGCGTGGGAACTCGGCCATTAGCGCAAAGGCATCACACAGGAAAACATAACTTGGTCAGGCAGTGGATGATGCCAGCCGCGTCAGCATCCCGGTGGTCATAGATAGCAGTGCACCAGTGGGATGTGGGGCCTCAGGCATTCAATTATGCGCTGCCTCGGAGGCATATGTGCATGACCATTGGGTAGTACAGTTCGTGTGGTCCAGCCAATCTCGAACCCGAACTCCCAGTGGGGAGTGGTTTGTCCCAGAAAACGCCTCAGTTTTTGGTATTGGGAGGGACTGTGTAGTGGGTGAATGGCTTCTGCTAGCGCAGGGATGGAGGCGTATCCAGCAGGCTATCCCGCATGTGAAAGGGCATCTAGCCTTGACAGGTGTCTGTCAGGGCGGGCATAATGGCGAGGGAGTGTGAACGAGAGTGCCTAGGTCCATTGCGGCGGGCCACCGGGGGGTTCAAATGTTCTCAGGGGTGCGACCAGAGTGCGTGGTGTATGGTACCGAACGAGCCGGGTATCCCCTATGGGGTGTGGACGCAGCCAAGTGGTTCGGTGGAATCCACCTGTAATATCGGACAGTGGATGGCCGGGAGCCTCGGGCGAGAAGTATAATACTAAGGTCAGGGCTTTGGGGAATATGTCTGGTCAGTGGACAATAGATTTTGACACAGTCATGTTCCCGGTCGTCGTAATAGTGATCTTGCACTCGGGCAGTGTCCATGAGCGGGAGGTCCTAACAAGATCGGTCACAGTGCCCAGGGTAGAGGGGTAGCGGGAAGGGTGTCCAGGCGAAGGCACGTGTGAAGGGAATTTCATGCCGTGGCCCAATGCGCACCTCAGGCTTGAGGGCACAAACATGGCGGGGAGAAAAAAATGTTGCACAATAAAAAAAAAAAATATAGGGCACAGGTCTGAGATCTCAGCAGAGCCTCCAAATGTAGCCCTTTTTCTGACACGCTATAAGCGACTACGGGTATTGCACGTAACTGCGGCTCCAGGAGATCTGAGCCTCCGTAGCTGGGAGCCTGGGGTGGTAACACTTATAGCACAGCCTCTCACTTAGCCAGGATCCCTGATGTGAGATTCCACTGGGAAAGAAACATATAACAACACATTGATGATGCAACCAACTTTACTATAATGACACAAATACCTTAGACTCATCTATAATACACCACGCGAATAACCAAACATACTATTGCAACTATAACCTTAACGCAGCTAAATGATGCTAATGTCTTATAACGTGAGTGGCGGCCAGCTCTTAATGAGTATTGTCTGTACAGTAGTGCTCAGCCACGCTCTAATGAGTATGTCGGGGTCCCGCCACCGGTGCCCACACACCAGTGTCTGGGCTAGTAGTCTAGATAACTCCGTTTGGTTTAGGCCTTTGGTCACTCACTAGTGTTCCTCAAAGAGTACGCTAAGGCGGGATCAGCGCGGTGACGGTGTTGGTGCGCATTAATAATACCCTTCGGTCACGGCGGTGACCGGTAATGCTCTCGAAAGGAATGCCGAAATACTTGCAGCTCACCAGCAAAAACCTGCTCCGCACGCTTGTCCCTAACTGTCTACACATAAGGGACTGATCGCAACCACTATTGGATCCCTGCAGCACAGCAACCTACTGTGGCTAGGGGTTTTCCTAGAGCCCTAAGGGCCCTGCGGGGTTTCAAGCTAGCCTGTGCAAGGGGGGTCACGGAACTCCTGCAGCATACACACTCCTCCTTTCCCCAGAAACCCCCTCTGACTAGCGTGGCCTTCCCCCCACGCTTCCCCTTCCTCTCCTGTAATTTAGCTTCCTATGGTCTCAAGTCAGGTGACTGCCCAGGAGATGGGTTTGTAGTGGTAGTCCTCACAGAGCTCTCTTGCCTTTAGTGCAGACTCACAGCTATTGCATCAGCCTTGCAAACATGTTGCAGACCTCCACAGACTCTCCTGAACAGAGTAAAAACACAACTGAAAAACAATATGAGGGCTACACCATCCCTACAGTACGCAAAGGGACCGAAGTGTAGTAAAGTTGAAAATTACTAAAAGTGAAGCAGTCTTTTTCCCATTATCAATGCTGTACTGTACTGCCATGTCCAAAACGTGCATATGAGTCAATAACGCAGTTTTCCAGGCTCTATAGTCCCGACGCTTGTACACAGCTTCAGTACAGGTAGGGAGCTGGTATTGCTGTTCAGACGAAGTGGCGACAGGTGCATGCGTGAGAGTCAGTGGCTATGGGCGAATGTACTACTCGAGGTGATAAATGAGTGTCTTTAAACTGAGGTATGCCTGTACACAAATAAAATAAGAGCATGTATTAAAATAGAAATTGAGCTTTGCTTCATTTTTTTTCTATTTATTCATGAGGTATAGTTCTACAAAAGCTCATATTTCTTTGTGAGATCAGATCTAACTATTTGACCTCTGTGGTTCAAAAAGAAGTCACTTATTACGTTTTCATGAATAATTAAACAGAAATATGTAAATCAATTGAAGTATGTCTTCCCTTGTTCAATTCCTTTATAAACTCTTAAAACCAAATGTCTAGATCATAATAACTATGGGCTACAGTATAATACCTTAGGCAGAGAACTCTTTTTAATTATTATATTTTAATGGAATTCATTGGTGAAATAATAATTGTTGATTCAATGTTCTTGTATGCTTTGAGTTATTATGTCTAAGGCAGCTGTGTCACTTACTTGAGATAAGTGCCAACGCTAGTAGTAAGTACAGGTTTGACATCTTTAATATGACCAGCTGAGCCATAACATTTTCACTATCATAGTGCAGGCCCAAAAACTTTAGGACAAGACGAGGACATTGAATTTTTCACATCAGTAATTGGTATATCTTATGCCTCAACGAAATACAATTTTAAATGTGTGTATATATGGTTAGCATATATATATTAATAGACTAAGAATGATTATTAAGAGTTATAAATAGATATACTTAAAATTAGAAAAAAACTACTATATCGTTAAGTATACACGCACCATTATCTATAATATTATATATAAAAACACAGAAAAAAAACAGACGCACTATAGCGTAAAATTGTTTAACAGAAATTTACTGGTATGAGTAAGGGATATAAACTGCACATCCACAACAAAGCTAAAAAAAAAGGCGTTTTAGTAACAAACCGCCCGGTTCAGACGCATGAACCGGGACGGAGGACTTCGGTGGGTGATGTCCGCAGGGTTGCTTGTACTTGCCACAAAGCCCTAGGTCGCTGGGCGGGACCCGAAAGCCACGAGGACAACAAACGCCCACCTCCCTCTCTCCGGTGCTTACACAGAGCTACCCTGATAAGTCTCGCGGTAACTCGAGATGTCAGCGAGGTGGTTCTCAGCCGGGGGAGTTCACGTGTAAAAAGGAACCTTGAAGCTGAATGGCTGGTAGCAAATGCTAGCAAAGCCACGGAGTGCATAATGTAGATGAGTGCAATAAAACATATAAATGAAACGTAGGCTCACACAATCTCCGTCTCAAGCGAGACTTCATCAGAGTTGGTATAAATCATGAACGGTTAATATGTCAGGGTTGGTGTTCATATTGAGTGTATTTACCTAATTTTAGAACCTGCTAAGGAACAGGTATTTTAGTTATGCTCCTGATATGTAAAGCCTAATTCAAAGGGGTGTAGTTTCTTTTCACACAACTCGTGGGTGTGTGCGTGTCTAACATATGTATATATATCTATATATATATATATACGTACCATATTATAGCTATATATATATAATTATAAATAAATATATATAGGTGTGGGTGGGGTGGAATAATTAACTATATGTAATTGTTCTTGTGAACAACTACTGTCTCCTTATTGGACAGACAGAAGGTATGTGCCACCATTACGGTAGACATAGATTTTGCTTGTATTGTAGCAGTCACCTTCAATGTTTATATATTATCCTGCTTTCCCCCCAGCTATATTTCTACCTTCCACATGTAAGAACAGGCATACTCACATGATTTGAAAGGTGTATTTGGAGAAATATTGAGACCTTTTAGCCTTTTATTCAAGTTTAATTCCTTAATGCATTTTTTTTTTTTTTTTTTTAAAAGGGCAGTTTTTTTCAGATAGATATAAAACAACCACCTTAGCAAAGGAGAATTATGCAGTAGGGGTGTAGAATGTATGTGTCTTTGAAAAAAGTGGAGTGATGGAGGAAATGAGTTAAAATCAGGAGAATAAGTTTGGTAACTACCTGCAGTCCACTTAGCCAAAAGATTTAGAGGATATTCAGGAGACATTGGCATGTATTGAGCTCTGATGTAGGATAGCTCCTATCTTCAACGAATCTCAATTATTTTCCTACAAAAGTGTCAGAATTTTAAGGGACACACTCATCATAGTTGATCTACAGTATGTGAGATGACATATACAGAGTTATTAGCACTCAGAAACAGGGTACTTCCCATTGTCTCTCATGTGTACAATGCAATTAATAATTATTAGGGAAATCTTCCAACACCCACACACAGGATATAAGGTTCAGATAAAATATTATTACATCGGCTTGTCTTATCATGACTTGAACATTCTGAAGTGCCCATGCAGGTTACTCTATGTGGGCGAAACTAGCAGGGATGTGAAGAAGATCATTTCTGAATGTAATGGCTCTATACTTAGATCCCCAACAGCTACCTGGGGATAGACACTTCCGGGAGGCAGGTCACAATGTGTCACAATTGCTCCTTCAGGTGATTCACTCCATTTCGAGATGGAGGTGAAAGAACAATGCTCTGTAAAATTAGGAATTTATTTAAGTAATAATCCCCTCAAAACAAGGCATTACTGGCCAATAATGCCCTGGCTGGAAGAGTTGAAGGCCCGAAGCGATAATATACTATTATAGGCTAAATGTAGACTTTTTTCATAAATAAGACACTTTTGTATAGTTATATAGATTTTTTTATTAAAATAAAATAAAATGGTAAATACATGAAACCACCTCTATATACGCTTACACTGCAGATATCTATATCCACACACTGCCGCCCCCCCCTGTGTACACACATACACACACTACAGCACCTCTATAGCTCGACACACACACACACACACACACACACACACCACAGCACCTCTACAGACACACACAGCAGCTCAACACACACACACAAACTGCTGCTACATACACACACACACAACAGCACCTCTACATACAAGCACGCCACACACACGCACACTGGAGCTCTACACACACAACACAGCACCTCTACACTCACAACACAGCAGCTCTACACACATACACACACACCCAACAGCTCTACACACACACTCACACACACACACACACACAAATACACACACACAACACAGCAGCTCTACACACACAAAACACAGCAGCTCTACACACACCCACACACAGCAGCTCTACACAGACACCCACAAACTCTGCTGCTACACACACATGCTACACCCATAAACACAGCTACTGACACACACACACATACAAACTGCTGCTACACACACATACAACAGCACATCACAACACACACACACACACACAATAAAAAAATGCAGCCACTTACTGAACTTTGCAGACTCCCCCCTCCCCAATTCTACTGAATCTGCGCAGTAATTTTCAGTCAGCTCGGGAGGGGGAAGAGTCAACCCATGGCTGATACGTCCTGACCAATCCCCTGCCCTGTCTCAGAGCTGTTACTTCATTCTCACCAATCCCCTGCCCTGTCTCAGCTATTCTAAAAGCTGATTGACTAGAAATAAACACATTGAAAACTACACTTTGCAAGCTGCTAAAATTCCGGGCATTACTGATTCGATAATGCCCGGAATTTTAACCAATCGGAGAGCAGGGTTTTCAATAATACCCAGAATTTTACTGCTTTAGCCTATAATTTGTATTAATAAAGTTCAGACTATAAAATCAGAGGGGATAAAGAGGAATATGATTGCTCCTATTACTTGTAGGACACACATTGGGTTGGTGTCATGTCTGCCAGCACTTTTAATCAGGGCCGCTTTATACATTAGGCGGACTAGGCACAGTGCCTAGGGCCTGCAAACCTTTTAGGGCCTACAATATTTCACTTGAAAATATACCTAAACTGGTTTACTGGCCTTACACTTCTTTAACCCAGGTTGTTCTGGAAATGCTGTGTAATACAACAGGCTTAAGCTTATCGGGATCCATGTTAAAATGGATATGAAGCAAAAAGTGATGCACTGCGAGTGCTCCTTTCCATGTCATTACCCAGAATCCCTGGCTACAGTGGAAACATTGTATGCTAGGAGATAATGGGGAAAGGCAGGTTTGTTGACCTGTCAGGGTCAGTGAGTCTGCTCATAAGTGGTATTTTTAGTTGCTGCATTCTTAATACAGGAATGGAGTTTACCAGAATGCAAAATACCTTTTAAGAGAGGAACACAAAGATAAGGTGTGACTTTCTAAACGGCGTACTAAAAAAGGGCAGCTCTAAAAAAATAATAATATGTGTTTGTGTTCTTACTTGCTTTGAGCTATTCAAAATCAATTTAGCTAAATATAATGAGGCAGTTATAATGAAAGTGTCTGCATGCCTTTACCCTTGGAGGGGTGAGTGTTTTAAATCAAAGGAACAAGAACTCCTGCACTTATTTATAGATACCTAACTATTTCCTAAATATTTTTGTACATGATAGTAGTGGGCCATTTAGAAATTGTCATATTGTTGAACTTTTTTTGTGTATTTAGGATAAGAAATAGAATCAGGGTCTGTCGCCATGGAGAGATTTCTAAAACGTACTGCTCATTTTATTCCATACATAAATGGCAGATGTATGCTAATGTGTAAAATGTGATTTTAATTGAATTCCACTTATGGCATTTCCATAGTTACAGCACAGAAACTCCATGATTGCTTTAGTAAAAGAATTGATAGAAGAAAGCAGAATGAATTCACATGAAAGGCTGTATACTCAAAAGAAGATAGATAGTTACATCAGCCGAGACACATCCTTGTAATAACTTTTTATTCAAATTTAGCATTCTGAATGATTACCACTTTAAACAATATTGGGAAAAGTATATTAGTAGAGATACATTTTTTTTTTTAGAATTTGAAACTGTTGCAAATTGTATTGGCAGTAACCCACATTGATGCAATATAGTCTCTATGATATAAAATGTGACTTGGAAAAAGTCCCCTTTGGCAATCTCAATTTTTTTTGAAAGGGCACTTTATTTATGTACCTTTGTGGGGGTACAGAAGAGAAAGTGGAGTAGAAAAGATACAATTGCAAAATACTCAATAGCAATACTGTATATCCATAAGTTTGGGAGAGGGAATGAGGACAGTAGAACATGGGGGAGAAAAAACATAAAGAAGAGGGACACAGTAAGGTAAATGTATAAAGGGATTGTTATAGCTTTAACTGACATACTCTTTGTTTAAAGATGTGATAAACTTTGAAAAACCTTAATAATATAGTTATACTAGAGAGTTTCAGCAAGGTGCCCAAATGGTCTATTTAATTAAAATCTTAGAATTCCATCAAGGGATGTATCTGTTATATATTTGCCAAGGGGTCCAGTTGTTACAGAAATGAGATTGGGATTTCCAAAGAAACTAGTATGTTTCTCCCTTGCCACAAGCTGCCAGTCTTATTTCTATTTGATGAAGAGTGGGGCAAGATAACTTAGTGCGTCCATGCTGCTGCTATATGGTATCTAGTAGCTGTAGAAATATGATAATAAGCGTCCTTTCTGTCAGAGATAAATTAAGAATGTGTTTACTTAAGAGACAGGACCATCACTACCACTTTGAAAATTGTAGACAGTCTAGATTCTGGAGGAGTTTGTATAGTACTTTCTCCACACTGCACATTTCATGTCATACCCCCCTTTCCCTCTCTCTCCTCATGCTTCAAAGTCCACACTGTCCCTCTCTTTTCCCCTATTTCCCTCTGTGTCGCTGTCATCTATCGCCCCCTGGACCTACATCTCAATTTCTTTACAACTTTGCCACCTTGATTCCTCTCTTCTGACACACCTACTGTAATCCTGGGAGATGTGTAGAACGCCAGTGCCTCAGATTAAACAAGACCTTTGAAACTTTAAGCGTCTGCAATAGAACAATTCCCAATAAGCTGTAATGTACAATAAAGTACCCTAATAGGGTTTGAGAGACTAGTACTTAATGCCACAGGCACCAATGAATAATAGTACAACCATTGTCCCATACAGTGAGAATAAAGGGTATGGCAACCCCCAAATATAACTCACTTTTTGAATTCCAGGATCCAGGGAAGTATTCCACAGCAGGGATTAGTAGCGTGCAGTTCACCTGTGTGAGGAGCAGGAACAGGTAGAAAAAAGCAGTTCACTGCCTAGAAAAACAGGCGGAGGCTCAAAGAAACAAAAACAAGCATTTATTTCATTAAAAGAACAGACAAAGGTCTCCCATAGCTACAGCAGGTATCCACCTACTCCGTAGAAAGCCGGTATTTAAACATGCACGCCGATCGCACAACCGAGTGACGTCACAATCTAATTGACCAATCGGCTGGGGTCTCCTACTATGCGCGTCCCTATTGGATAAAGTGATCGCGTCATATTCAACAAACTTTAATAGGAACAAACAGGTCCCTCTGTCTTACCAGTGGGATGTAAGCTCTAAGGAGGAGCCCTCAGATTGGCCAATGATCTTGTCAATATAAATAACTTTATTAAGAGCTGACTGAACATCCAATAACCATGTCACCTGTGACGTCAGTCCTTCGGCTTTCTCACCCTGTGCAAACAAAACTTTATCAAACAAAAACATATTTTGGGAGAGGGGGTGGCTCAGTGAGTAAAAGACACTGAGTGGCACTGAGAGTTTGAAGCAGGGGAGCCTGGTACAATTCCCGGTGTCGGCTCCTTGTGACCATGGGCAAGTCACTTTATCTCCCTGTGCCTCAGGCACCAAAAACATAGATTGTAAGCTCCACGGGGCAGGGACCTGTGCCTTCAAAATGTCTCTGTAAAGCGCTACGTATAACTAGCAGCGCTATACAAAAACATGCTATTATTATTATTATATTTAAAAAAAAGTAAAAAAATACATAGAAAATAACATTAATCTAATGTTTGAAGAATGAATGAATAATTCCCAAGCATAAACAAATATTATTATTAAAAAATGGCAGTATTTGCACAACGGATAACACACACATTAAAAAAACAGACAAAAAGGATTTCTTTTACACATCTTCAGATCCCAAATATACATCAGTAACATAATGATAAGAAAACTTTATTTATTCACTCAGATACTGATAACCAAATGTATACTGATGTATACATTAGAACCCAGGGGTATGCAAAAAAAAGACAAGTCAAAATGCATAAGATAAACAAAGCAATATATCATCATTTGAATCAGATGTAATCTGATTTAAACACATTCCTGCGCAATTGAGAACAAGTAGGAAACGTACATAGATGTAGTAGGATATGGAAATATGATAACCAACATAAGAACATTATCTCAAAATCCAAAGGGAAACTGGGTTCATACATAAGTAAATAATCCAAACATATTAGACAAAAATGTTCAGTTTATTTAATTTAAATCTAAAAATGCCTAGAGTACTTGATTTAGTTAGAGGGATATTAACCAGAGCCAGAGGAATCAGATATAGAAGGAATATAAATATCCCATGTACAGAAAGAAGGGGGGGAGGGGGGGAGGGGGGGAAGGGGGGGGAAAGGGGGGGGGAGAAAGAGGTAGATGGAAAGGGAGAAGGGGAAAGGGAAAAGAGGTAAAGAGGGACGAGATCAATGGAAATGGCCAAGGTCCCAGTCTGTATTGAGCCCGAAAGGGACCTGTGTCTTTAACGTAAACATCCAATGGCCTCCCTTTTGTCAAGCCTCTTGATACGATTCCCACCTCTCACATGACAAGGAACAGACTCAATCCCACATACCCCAAGTAATCTACCATCTCCCGTGGGGCAGTGGGAACAGTGTAGTGGCACCGGATGATTGAGGTCTTTGTTTTTAATAAGTCTGACATGCTCCATAATGCGTGTCTTAAGATTCCTCGTTGTCCGGCCCACATACTGTTTCCCACAACCACAGGTAAAAGGTAGATCACAAAAGTGGTTTTACAATTTATAAAACTTCGTATATCAAACACAGCCTTAGTGTTTGTACTCTCAAAGGTTTTAGTTGGAGATAGTAGACCACAAATCCTACAAGAACCACATCTATACGAGCCTTTAGTAAAGGGTCTCTGTTTATCTGCATCAAGTGAAAACAAACTAGGTGATAAAGAATTAGATATGGTCTTAGCCTTTCTGAAAACCAGTTTAGGTTTTTGGGGTAGATCTTGTCCCAAAATTGGATCAAGGCGTAAGATACTCCCAATGTTTCTCCAGGATGAGTCTCACCTCTTGAGCCTGTCGACTGAATTTAGTGATAAATAATGAGCTCTCTTGTTTGGAGGCCATTCTTGGTTTCCTTTTTAACAATTGACTCATTTCCATATCCTCCACTTCTCCCCGTGCCTTATTTATGTCAAACGGTTCATAGCCCCTGGCTAGAAATCTATTGCATAATTCATCTGATTGTCTATGGACGTTCTCATCTTTGGAGCAGTTTCTTTTTATTCTCATGAACTGCCCCCTGGTACTCCTTTTATAGGAGAGCTCTGGGTTGGCAGCTATCGGCTCTAAGATAAGTGTTTCGTGAGTTATCTTTTCTAAAGATATCCGTGTGTATATTAAAAGAAACCTCAACATAAAATAATAAGTCTAAATATTTAAGGTGATGGTGATCAAAAGTGAATGTGAATTTAAGACCATAATCGTTATTGTTAAGTGAATCTATAAATGATTACATGGTAGTGATGTCACCCTCCCAAATTAAAATCAGATCGCCGATAAATCGACGATAAAAAATAATGTGATCCCTAAATGGGTTCCTATCTCCAAACACATGGAACGACTCCCACCATCCCATGAATAAATTT
This sequence comes from Ascaphus truei, assembly GCA_036426205.1. NCBI lineage: Eukaryota > Metazoa > Chordata > Amphibia > Anura > Ascaphidae > Ascaphus > Ascaphus truei. The sequence continues at coordinate 17,446 of WSYH01001739.1, read as the reverse complement.
GCATAGGATGGGGCAAAGCTGGTTCCCATGGCCGTTCCACGTGTTTGGAGATAGTATACACCATCAAACAAAAAACAGTTGTGCGTTAATAAAAAGTGAATAGAGTCCAAAATAAAACTCCCCTGTGCAGGTGATAAATCAGAAGAGTCCAAAAAATAACTCGAAGCTGCCAACCCCAGGTCATGTTCAATAATTGTATATAGTGATGTGACATCCATAGACAACCAGACAATGTTTGGTCTCCAAGAGACACCTTTTAGTTGATTAATTAAATCGGCACTATCTAAAATATTAGACGGCAAAGCTAACTCCAGGGGTTGGAGATAGTAGTCCACGTACCGCGACAGACCATCTCCCAAAGATCCAATATTAGAGACAATAGGTCTCCCTGGGGGGAGACCAGTGTCTTATGGATCTTTGGGAGATGGTGGTACACGGCCGTGGTTGGAAATGGATTATATAGGAACTCAGTCTCGTTGGCATCTGGAACCCTCAAAATGTTTCCTTTTTCAAGGAGCTCCCTCAAGTCCGACATGAATGAACGGGTGGGGTCAGAGGGAAGTACAGCATAGGAGAGAGTATCCCCGAGTTGGCGCAATGCCTGCCCGTGGCAGTCGCTCCTGTGCTGCACCACCACTACCCCACCCTTGTCCGCATTCTTAAAGACCAATTGTTTATTCATTTTTAAACTTTTCAATGCCTTAGCCTCACCAGTTGTTAAATTATTCATCAAGGGTTTATTAGATCCTAAAGAGAACGTATACCCTGAGGCCAGGATAGACAAATCTCTTCCCACCATTTTTTCAAAAGTTGTAATTGCATTACCCTTGATGAAAGTGGGGTAAAAGTTAGATTTTTTCTTAAACCCCCGAGGATTTTCTACCCAGGAAATCCTGGCAGTTAAATTGTGAATTTTGGTCTTGGAGCAATTCATTCAGATCCTGCAAATGACAGAATTCCTTGAAGGAAAGAACCTCTTTATTAACATCAACATTAAAATCACATGAAAGATCCATAACATCAACAGGTGGCACTAGATGGACCTCATCAGTAGTTCCCTGCAAGCTTGGATTCTTCTTCTTGAAAAATTTATTCAAAGTTAATTTTCGAATAAATTTATGCAAGTCCACAACTGTGTCGAAGAGATTAAAATTAGATGAGGGGGCAAATGTAAGTCCTTTATTGAGAAGGGATAGTTCCTCATGATTAAGCTCCACATTGGATATGTTAATGATTCCACTAAAATCATCTAATTGACCTTCTTCCTCTTGTATGAGGACCCCTTTGGGTCTCCCCCGTCTGCCCCTTCTTGTCCTCTGTCGGTTTTTTGACATGGTAAAGAAGACGGTTCTCTGACTCTGCATAGATCCCAGCTGCTCGTCTTGCTTCTTACCCCAGTCCAATTGTGATTTTGGCCCTTAAGACTTCTTAGAATTTTTGGAGAATCTTTCTTCGTTATCTGACTGAGTTTGGAATGACACTGAATGTCCTGAAGCTTCATTGTCTGAGGCATCAGATTCCCCACTGGTGGTAAATTGGCCAGACTTATTCTTGAGAATGGATTTCTGGAAATAAGATTTTATTTTTCCTTTTGCAGGAGTAGAGCTATTAATCTGAGAGGGATTATATGATTTTCGATTAGAAACTGGCTTTTGCCAGGCATATATCTGTTTTTTTATGTAATCTTGTTTATCCCTCTCAAATTTAATTAGCTTTTTCTGCATGATTTCTTTTTCTGATTTGATTATGTTCTTAGCTAACGCTATATCCATTTCAAGAGACCCCTCCATTTCTGTGTACTCATGAAGCATTTTTTGTAGAACATCTATGTCGTTTTTAATTTGCTGTTTGTCTTTGGTTTTAAATTTCACAATCAGTTCCATTAGCTTAAACGAGCACTCATCAAGTACTTGTTTCAAACTAAGGGCTCTATGCAGTAAGCGCTGATAAGGCTTTTTTCGGCATTTTTTGCCCTCCCAATTCAGTAAGTGCCGATAAGTGGGAATTATCGGCAACTTTTCCTACCGATAAAAAATTATCGGCAGCCGGCTGCCGATAAGCCATTATCGGTACTTTTTGAACCCGGCTGAATTCAGGTAGCCCCGATCAGCTCTTCGGTGCTGATCGGCACCCCAGATTGGAGAGTTTATCGGGAATCCAGCCCGCCAACTAAAGTTGGCAAGTTGCTGGGGGAGAAGCATCGGCAATGGCGACACTTAGAAAAAATCAGCCCTTTTTCCTGTCTGTGATTGATGCCGGGGGTCTCCGGAGCTGATACCCGCACCGGAGACATCCGGCATGCATCCGAGGCAGGAAAAAGGCATGTACAGCCCACTTCATTACCTTAGCGGCTCACCGCTAAGGCAATGAAGGGGTTAACCCACCGTGCCCGCTTTATTGTGGGTAGCGGGGGTGGGTGAAGGGGGTGCACTTGAAGGGGGTGCACAGGGGGGGCCCTGGGTGTGAGTTTAGGACTTGCGGGGGGTTTGCGGGTGCACTTAACCCCTTCATGACCGTAGCAGTTAATACCGCTACAGTCATGAAGGGGTTAAGCCCTCCCGCTACCCCCCGCAAGGCCAAAACAAACACCGTTGGGGCTAATACCCCCTTCACCCACCCCCCCTACCCACAATAAAAAATAATCACACACAGCAGCCCCACACTAAATAAACAAATAAATCTAAATAAATAAATAAATAAATACAATAAACATCATTATATTTAATAAATACATTACCCACCCCCTGTGCCCCCCCATAAATACAAGATTTATCCTTTTACAAACAGGTTTCATAACGCAGCCCCACGCGAGTCCCCAGTGGGCTGGCGGGGCACCTGACAGACCTACAGGGTACCAGCAGCCCTTTTCAAACAGGTTCTGGAGGCCTCATTACATGCTTTTATTTTTCATTATACATACATATACACACATGATGAACCAATATACAAATAAATGTAGAAGGGTTAACAAAAACATGCTGTACTCCAAATAACACTTCTCCATACAGACACACTACAATAAAATTAATTTACTTTAATAATCCTAACTGAACTTACAATCACAATCATCAAATGCCAATCAAATACCTCTAATGCCAATCAACACATTGCATTTACATAGTATATGATGTATCCAATCTATGCAGCATATACATTCTGCAAATGAATGTTAATAATAACATTGCAAGCAAAATACAAATACCTCCAAACAAGTAAACTATTTTATCCAATCCAGTAAACATAAATCAATTATCATTCATTAATGACATCCCTAAACAATTTACATTCCATCCCTAACAATTAAACAATTAAACAATTAACAAATTCAAGCATTTAACATAACAATTTAGCCTGTGCAAAAATATATGTACTGTACCAACAAGAATACAAAATACAAAACGAAGCCTAACCCTGAACACAAGAACACCATACAATATCAACAATTACATCTATCTAATTGTAAAATACTTTAAACACACAATAAAGCATAGCAGCATAGACAAATTATTTTAAAACACATGAAAGAAAGCTTTTAAAACAACATCATTTCTTACCCAGTATGTATATATCTCTCTAGACATACATACATACATACAGTGGCAAGAAATGATATACCACCAAAAAAAAAACACACTGAAGGGTGGGTCTCGGGCCAGTGTGGCTTAACCCCTTAATTACCTTTGCGGTTATTATCCGATAAGGTGTTTAAGGGGTTAATTGATATCTGAATGCAATTGCAATGTATTGGCTTTGTTTTGGCTATGTATTTTGTGGGCAAGACAAGGATGTTGCTGGCGACTGAGACTTCTTATTGATGAGGTCAGTAGTAATTAATTTATTTGAATATGCTAGTTAATGTTTTTAATAATGGGCAAATAATCTATTATCCCTATCTGGATAATAGTTATTTTGCACATTATTGTACTGTAGGTGTTGGGGGGGGAGGGGGGGTGTATGTATTGAATGTATAGGCCAGGTTTATTTTTTTTTGCATTCAGGGTTTGTTCCGTGGTTCTGCGTGGGACCTCTGGAGACCACGGTTTCCTCGGGTATCTCACGGGTACCAGACTGGTGGTTCCACGGGTGACACATGTGGGGAAGAAGCGGTGGCCTCACATCTGTGGGGGCACCGCGGACCCGTAGTCTGCGGGGATGAAGCGGTGGCCTCACATCTGTGGGGGCACCGCCGACCCATAGGTGCGGGGATGAAGATGTGTGGTCCCACTTCTGTGGGGGCACCGCGGACCCATAGTGAGCACTCGTGAGTTCCCCAGACCCCCGTGGGAACCACCCGAGGCCCCACAGACACCTGTGGGTCTGACCCGGGGCTCCCAGACATCCTTGGGCCTACCGGGGGTACCCAATTGTGGCCCACGGTGACCCAAGGAGACCACCTAGGGGCCATGGTGCTGGCGGGTTCTTAAAACACTAACTAGATATTCAAATAAATAAGTCTACGACCTCATCAATAAGAAGTCTTCGTCGCCAGCAACATCCTTGTCTTGCCCACAACAATACATAGCCAAAACAAAGCCAACACTTGCAATTGCATCAGATATCAATAACCCCTAAACCCTTATTGATAATAACCGCAAAGGTAATAAGGGTAAGCCACACGGCTCGATACCCACCCTCTTCACCATGAATTTGTACAGTGCTTCATCATGCAAATAAATATATATATATATATATATATAGATATATAATATATATATATATATATATAGAGTTTATATTATTATATATAATACACCACACACACATGATGACCAATATACAAAAAATGTAGAAGGTTAACAAAACATGCTGCAACTCCAAATAACACTTCTCATACAGACAACAACAATAAATTAATTTACTTAATAATCCTAACTAAACTTACAATCACAATCATCAAATGCCAATCAAATACCTCTAATGCCAATCAACACATTGCATTTACATAGTATATATGATGCATCCAATTTATGCAGCATATACATTCTGCAAAGAATTGTTAACAATAACATTGCAAGCCAAAATACAAACCCCAAACAAGTAAACGTATTATCAAGTCCAGGACAACATAAATCATGTACCATATTAATGACATCCCAACACTACATTACATTCCATCCCACACAATTAAACAATTAACAAATCAAGAATTAAAATAACATTTAGCCTGTGAAAAAAATATGTACCAACAAGCTACAAAATACAAAACGAAGCTAACCCTGCCTCAAGACACCATACAATATCAACAATTACAACTATCTAATTGTAAATACTTTGAACTCACAATAAAGCATAGCAGCATAGACACAAATTATTTTAAACACATAAAAGAAAGCTTTAAGAACAACATCATTTCTTACCTTATTGTAATAGTCGTCTCTAGACATCAATACTACATAACATACATACATACTAATACTAAATACAACATACATCAATACATACATACATAACATACATACACTACGTGGCAAAAATGTGATACCACAAAAAAAAAAACACATGTAAAAAAGCTTTTAAAAAAAATTAAACAAGTAAATAAAATACATTTCTTTAGTTCACTTACCATACTTGGGCCCCCCACGGACTCCCGTTGAACACCTTACTCACGTACCAAACCACCCAGGCACGTGACCCATAAATAGAAACCATCAAAACAATAAACCTTCACTAACAATTAAATCAATCCACGGGTGGGCAAATAATCTATTATCCCTATCTGGATAATAGTTATTTTGCACATTATTGTACTGTAGGTGTTGGGGGGGGGGGTAGTGTGTATGTATTGAATGTATAGGCCAGGTTTATTTTTTTTACATTCAAGGTTTGTTCCGTGTTCTGCATGGGACCTCTGGAGACCACCTGCGGGTCTCCTCGGTATCTCATGTGTATCAGGCTGGTGGTTCCACGGGTGACACATGCGGGGATGAAGCGGTGGCCTCACATCTGTGGGGGCACCACGGACCCATAGTCTGCAGGGATAAAGCGGTGGCCTCACATCTGTGGGGGCACCGCCAACCCATAGGTGCGGGAATGAAGATGTGTTGTCCCACTTCTGTGGGGGCACCGCGGACCCGTAATGAGCACTCGTGAGTTCCCCAGACCCCCGTGGGAACCACCCGAGGCCCCGCAGACACCTGTGGGTCTGACCCGGGGCTCCCAGACATCCTTAGGCCTACCATGGGGACCCAATTGTGGCCCACGGTGGCCCAAGGAGACCACCTGGGGGCCATGGTGCTGGTGGGACCCACCAGCAGGCCTCCAGAACCTGTTTGAAAAGGGCTGCTGGTACCCTGTAGGTCTGTCAGGTGCCCCGCCAGCCCACCGGGGACTCGCGTGGGGGTGCGTTATGAACCCTGTTTGTAAAAGGATAAATCTTGTATTTATGGGGGGGCACAGGGGGTGGGTAATGTATTTATTAAATATAATGATGTTTATTGTGGGTCACTGTATTTTTTTTATTTGTGTGTACCTGGGGGTTGGGGGGGGTTCCCAACGGTATGTGTGTAGGCCTCCCTTGTGGGTAGTGGGTGAGGTGGTTAGGCCTCCGGTGTGGGGGGTGGTGTGGGGAGGTATTATGCCTCCCGAGTGGTGGTGAGGTGGGTTAACCCCTTAATGACTGTAGCGGTTAATAACCTCTATGGTGATTAAGGGGTTAGGGGACATTACATTGGATGTTTTCATTCTTGTGTCTGTTTTGCAGCAGCGGAGGGGGCCATGGCCAGGATGAAGAGGAGGATGGCCTTCATCGTGGCAGCCGGACATGGGTGGTGAGTACTATATGTATTTAATGTATTTATTGTTGTTTATTTATTTTAAATACACAGGGGGTGTATGTTGTTTATTGCAATGTTTATTGGGGCAAATGTCCCCAATAGACATGCTATTCTGCCTTAACCCCTTCATTGCCTTAGCGGCTATCCGCTATGGTAATGAAGCAGCATTTATGTATTTTTAATAATATTGTGCGGGAGCAGGGGGTCCCCTGAGCTGAACCGCATTAATTTGGGGCTCAGAGACCCCCTGCTTCCCGAATTACAGGCCCCAGTTTGGGGCACTGGGGCCAGTGTCGCCGCCATATTTATTGCGGGCACATCACGTATGGGATGCTATAAAGATGGCGGTGACACTGCCACCCGATGACACATACCGGGGCCTGTAACTCGGGAAGCAGGGGGTCCCTGGTCCACAAAGCAACACGATTCAGCTCAGGGGACCCCCTGCTCACAGTACACTATTATTAAAAATACATTCATGCTGCTTCGCTACCGTAGCACATAGCCGCAAAGGTATGGAACGAGTCTTTATTGATATGTGTGTTTTACTCATAGTGTAGATGTGCAGAGGGTCTCCGGAGTGGAACCGCTTTGGTTTTAGGTCTGGGGACCCCCTGCTTCCCGAGATACAGGCCCCTTTATGGGGTGCCGGTATCCCTCTGCTTTGTTTACATTCCGTGGTCACGTGATCGGGACCTTTAAATGCAGAGGGAAACCGGCACCTCATAAAGGGGCCTGTATCTCGGGAAGCAGGGGGTCCCCGGACCTGAAACCAATGCGATTCAGCTCCGGAGACCCCCTGCACATGTACACTATGAGTAAAAGTTGTTTATAAATACTTTATTTTTTGCCGATGTTTGCGCTGAGAGAGCGGCTTGTCTCTCTCTGCTGCAAACATCTATCGGCACAAAAGGCCTATCGGAAGGCTTATCGGGAGCCAGGCTGTATCGGCACAGGCTCATCGGCAGTTTTGCTTTCGCAGTGATTCGGCAGGGATCGGAAGGATTCGGCCCTTATTGAATACTGCGAGGGCAAATCGCCCAAAAAAGGCCTACCGGCAACACTTGCCGAAGAGATTTTATCGGGGCTTACAGCATGAGGCCCTCAGTTCAAAGTTATCTTCCTGAAATCCGAATATGGGGGACTTTTTTTTATCCGAAGACCTCTTGGAATTCGTTTTGTTTTTATATAATTTTCAATAGATATTATGTCCCACCATAGTCATATTCTTGTTGTTACCAATTTTTCAAAACGTGTAAAATGATATTTCAAATCGGTAGTATGATCACATTCTATACAATACAAGCTGTGCCTTTTTTAATCTTGTGGTGTTATCCGAACAGGTAAAAGCATAGCTGGAGCTTTCTAGGGGGACAATGTCCTCTTCTGTATCTGTATGATCCATTTTGTAAAGTCAATTGTATATATTAACCCCTTAAACGTGATCCAACAATCCTAATATTCCAGGGTATGTAGAAAAAGGGAAAAATGAAATGTATGCAAAACATGTGATAAAAACCTCCTCCTATATGTATTATTAATATGTAGACTGGTTACTCGAGCAACTGGATAAAGCAAGGTATAGATGTGTGGAACGCCAGTGCATCGGATTAAACAAGTCCTTTGAGAATGTAAGCGTCTGCAATAGAACAACTCCCAATAAGCTGTAATGTACAAAAAAGTACCCTAATAGGGTTTGAGGGACTAGTTCTTAATGCCACAGGCACCAATGAATAATAGTACAACCATTGTCCCATACAGTGAGAATAAAGGGTATGGCAAGCCCCAAATATAACTCACTTTTTGAATTCCAGGATCCAGGGAAGTATTCCACAGCAGGAATTAGTAGCGTGCAGTCCACCAGTGTGAGGAGCAGGAACAGGTAAAGAAAAAGCAAGTGCACTGCCTAGAAAAACAGGAGGAGGCTCACGGAAGCAAAAACAAGCATTTATTTAATTAAAAGAACAGACTGATCGGTGTGGTTGATTGGACGTGCTGGTTGTTTAAAGTGTGTGCAGTTAGAACCAGAAGGAAAGGGAAGTACTGGGTATACTTGCAGGGGTGGCTGTTTTTGGGGAGTGTGCAGTGGGTTAATCTATTTTTAAGTGTGCTGTAATTTGAAGCCTGTAACTTTTTCCCCCTTTCTCCTGCCTGAGGCAGAGTGGGTGTGGTTGGTTAATTGGCTGGCCTAACACACCCGCATTGGGTGGGGTTAGTTAATTGATAACCTAACACACATGGTGGGTGTCCCTATTTAAACAGAGGCTTTTAACGAATCCTGAGCTTGCGTGTACTGACTGATCTGTGTGGTTGATTTGAAGTGCTGGTTGTTTAAAGTGTGTGCAGTTAGAACCAGAAGCAGTTTGAACAAGGAAGCGGTTAAACAAGGTATAGTTTATTGAAGTACAGTTTACAGTTAGTACTTCTAAACTTCATAGTTGCTAGAATGAGCAGGATTGAAAATGCCACTCAATGCACATCTTGTCACATGTATGTGCACTTGGAGCAGCTGTTACTAGGAGCATACCGCTGTGAGAGGTGTGAGCGGGTGGTCTCTTTAGAATCAGAGATTACTGATCTGAAGAGGCAACTTGCAATATTGAGGGACATTGGCAATCTTGAAAGGGAATTAGTGCTCACTGAGCAGGCCCTTGCTTTGTCTAGTGGTGCAGATGGTGGCGCTGTTAGTGAGGAGCAGGTAGGTAGCTTGGTTGATGTTAGTGAGGAGCAGGTAGGTAGCTGGGTGACAGTTATAAGGGGAAGCAGGGGCAATAGGGAGAGGCAGGTTGTTTCTGAGCTGACACATCCCAATAGATTTGCCATGTTGAGTGAAGATATTGGGAATGTTGGGGCAGAAATGGCAAGGCTGGGGGAGACTAATTCCTCTAGCAGCCAGGGGAATAGTTCCTCTAGCACAGTGGGGACTCAGGATGCTCAGATACAGAGAAAGATTGTGGTGGTAGGGGACTCCATTATTAGGAAGGTAGATAGGGCAATCTGTTGCTGTGACCGCATGAACCGAATAGTTTGTTGTCTCCCGGGTGCTCGGGTTCGGCACATTGCGGATCGGGTAGACAGATTGTTGGGGGGGCTGGGATTGATCCGGCGGTCTTGGTACACGTTGGCACCAAGGACAAAGTTAGAGAAAGATGGAGGGTCCTAAAAAATGATTACAGGGATCTAGGCCAAAAGCTTAAGGCAAGGACCTCCCAGGTAGTATTTTCTGTAATACTACTAGTGCCATGCGCTACTGCAGGGAGACAGTCAGAGATCAGGGAGGTTAATGCATGGCTAAGAAAGTGGTGCAGGATGGAGGGGTTTGGGTTTTTAGAGCACTGGGATTCCTTTTCTGAGAGATGCCATCTATATTCTAGGGACGGATTGCACCTCAATGAAGAGAGATCTTCTGTGCTACGGGGGAGAATGCTAAAAAGGTTGGAGGAGATTTTAAACTAGGATGGAGGGGGGAGGGGAATGAAACAGATAATGAACTAAATGGAATAGATGAGGATACAAGGTGGTATAGAGGTAGAATGGAGGCAAGTGCAAGTTTGACAAGCAGTGAGACAACCATAGTAAATACAGATAATACTAGAAAACTTCTAAAGACTAAACCAAGTGGGAGCAGAAAGGTAGGAGCAGATTAGATAATAGTACAGGCTGAAAAAAAACTTAAATGCATGCTTGCTAATGCAAGAAGCCTGACAGATAAAATGGGGAGCTTGAATTAATAGATGCAAGGGAGCAGTATGATATCATAGGCATTACTGAAACATGGTGGGATGAAACTCATGACTGGACAGTTAATTTAGAGGGTTATTCTCTTTTTCGGAAGGATCGAACAAATAGAAGGGGAGGTGGAATATATTTATATGTTAAACCGGGTCTAAAACCTATTATAAGGGATGATGTCTATGAAGGGAATGATGAAAATGTAGAGACTTTGTGGATAGAAATTAGCAGTGGAGGTAAAAGTATAAAGAAAATGTTTGTGGGAATATGCTATAAACCACCAAATATCTGTGAGATTGAGGAAGCTAAACTACTTTTGCAAATGGAGAAGGCATCAAAACTGGGTCATGTTTGCATAATGGGGGATTTTAATTATCCAGACATAGACTGGGGCAATTACAGCGTTACAACAAAGTAACTGGACAACACTACAACAAAAGGAAACAGGATTTTGGGGGTGCTTAAAGACAATTATATGACCCAAATTATTGAGGAACCAAACAGGAGAGGGGCAGTTCTGGATTTGGTCATATCAAACAATGTAGAAGTAATAACAAATATTCAAGTCCTGGAACATTTGGGTAACAGTGATCATAACATGGTCTCATTTGAAATAAATTATCAAAAAACAGATTACTTGGGTTCAACAAAGACCTTAAACTTTAGAAAGGCAGATTTTAATAAACTGAGGTCTAATCTAGTAGTAATACAATGGGATGATGTTTTTGCAGGGAAAAATGTAGAAGATAAATGGGCAGTCTTTAAAACATTGTTAGAAAAGCACACTTATCAGTGTATACCCTTGGGTAATAAGTATAAAAGAAATAATTCAAAACCAATGTGGCTAAATAAACAGGTAGGGGAGGAAATGGACAAGAAGAGGAAGGCGTTTAGATACTTTAAGTCAGAAGGGACAGAGACATCGTATCAGAATTATAAGGAATGTAACACAAATTGCAAAAGGGCAATCAAATTAGCAAAAATGGATAATGAAAAAAGGATTGCAATAGAAAGTAAGGTCAACCCTAAAAAGTTCTTAAAGTACCTTAATAACAAAAAATGAGAAAAGAAAATATAGGACCCTTTCAGTGTGAGATGGGTAGGCAGATTATTGGAGATAAGGAAAAAGCTGAGGTATTAAACAAATTCTTTACCTCTGTGTTTACCAGGGAAGAATAAAGTTTAATAGTAGTGCCGCAGGAGGAAGCCACAACCTCCATATTAATGAACAATTGGTTAACTGAGGAAGAAGTTCATAAGCGACTTGAAAAAATTAAAGTAAATAAGGCACCTGGCCCTGATGGCATACATCCAAGAGTTCTCAAGGAGTTAAGCTCAGTAATAGCAAAACCATTATATTTAATATTCAAGGACTCCATTTCCACATGCTCAGTACCACAAGATTGGCATAAAGAAGATGTGGTGCCTGTATTTAAAAAGGGAGCTAGATCACAACCGGGAAATTACAGACCTGTAAGCCTGACTTCAATAGTAGGGAAACTATTTGAAGGTTTAATACGGGATAATATTCAGGAATACCTAATGGAAAACAAAATTATTAGTAATAGTCAGCATGGATTTATGAAGGATAGATCTTGCCAAACTAACCTTATTTGTTTCTTTGAGGAGGTAAGTAGGAATTTAGACCAGGGTAATGTAGTTGATCTGGTCTACTTAGATTTTGCTAAGGCTTTTGATATGGTTTCACACAAGAGGTTGGTGTACAAAATAAAGACAATTGGACTCAGTAATAATATATGCACCTGGATTGAAAAAATTGGTTAAAGGACAGACAACAGAGGGTTGTCATAAATGGAACTTTTTCAGGTTGGGCTAAAGTCGTGAGTGGAGTACCTCAGGGATCGGTACTGGGACCCCTGCTTTTTAACTTGTTTATTAATGACCTTGAGGTTGGGATCGAGAGCAAAGTCTCCATCTTTCCTGATGATATTAAATTGTTTAAGGTAATAGAATCAGAGCAGGATGTAATTTCTCTTCAGAAGGACTTGGAGAGACTGGAAATGTGGGCAGGTAAATGGCAAATGAGGTTTAATACAGATAAATGTAAGGTTATGCATTTGGGATGCAAGAATAAAAAGGCGACTTACAAATTAAATGGAGATATATTGGGGGAATCCTTGATGGAGAAGGATTTAGGAGTGCTTGTAGACAGCAGGCTTAGCAATAGTGCCCAATGTCATGCAGTAGCTGCAAAGGCAAACAAGATCTTATCTTGCATCAAACGGGCAATGGATAGAAGGGAAGTAAACATAATTATGAACCTTTACAAAGCATTAGTAAGACCTCACCTTGAATATGGAGTACAATTTTGGGCACCAATCCTAAGAAAAGACATTATGGAACCAGAGAGAGTGCAGAGAAGAGCCACCAAATTAATAAAGGGGATGGACATTCTAACTTATGAGGAGAGGCTAGCTAAATTAGATTTATTTACATTAGAAAAGAGGCGTCTAAGAGGGGATATGATAACTATATACAAATATATTCAGGGACAATACAAGGAGCTTTCAAAAGAACTATTCATCCCACGGGCAGTACAAAGGACTCGGGGTCATCCCTTAAGGTTGGAGGAAAGGAAATTTCACCAGCAACAAAGGAAAGGGTTCTTTACAGTAAGGGTAGTTAAAATGTGGAATTCATTACCCATGGAGACTGTGATGGCAGATACAATAGATTTGTTCAAAAAAAGGTTGGACATCTTTTTAGATGGGAAAGGTATACAGGGATATACCAAATAAGTATACATGGGAAGGATGTTGATCCAGGGATTAATCCGATTGCACATTCTTGGAGTCAGGAAGGAATTAATTTTTCCCCTTAATGGGGTTTTTTATTTGCCTTCCTCTGGATCAATAAGTAAATATAGATATAGGATAAAGTGTCTGTTGTCTAAATTTAGCATAGGTTGAACTTGATGGACCTATGTCTTTTTTCAACCTCATCTACTATGTAACTATGTAACAAAGGTCCCCCATAGCTACAGCAGATATCCACCTACGCGTTTTGGGCTCTATGCCCTTTCTCAAGGTGTACCCTACTCCGTAGAAAGCCCCCTGGACCTATGTCTCAATTTCTTTAAAACTTTGCCACCTCGTTTCCTCTCTTCTGACAGCCACTGTAATCCTGGGAGACTTTAACATACCTATTGACAATCTCAATGCTGCTTCAAGTGCCCATAGTATCTATTTAACCTCCTCCTATGGTCTCTCCCACTGGACCACCTCTCCTACTCACTGCAATGGAAACCCCCATGACCTGGTTTTCCCCAGCTTCTGCTCTGTCTCTAGCTCCTCTTTCCCCTCCCTTCCCTCTCTTTTATCATCATCGCCTAACATTTAGCCTCACTCTACCCTCCACAACACCTAATTCCACACACACATACAGAGACCTACATGCTCTAGACCATTCATTTTTCAATATTTTTGCAACGTCTTCTCTCTCCCATCTCATCCGTTCCTGCTCCGACCTAGCAACCTCTCTATATGATACTACACTCTCATAAACCTTAGACAGAATGGCTTCTGCCCCCACACATCACCACCAATAATCTAAGCCACAACTGTGGCACACCTACAAAGTTCTCACGCAATGCCGAACATTACTAGAGGAAATTGCACTCTTAAGAAAAGTTCCTCCACTATAAATTCCTACTTTCATCCTATAACACAGCCCTTTCCCTTGCCAAGCAAAATTACTTTTTTCACTTATACAAACTCTGTTCTCCAAACCTCAGCACATATTCATTACTTTTAACTCCCTTCTCCAACCAACTACACTTGCACCTTCTTCTACCCTCACAACCTGAGACCTCACCACTACTTAACAGACAAGACTAAGTCAAATAGACATGCAAGCTCTTCTTGTCAAGCTCCATCCCCAACACCTATCTCCCCTAACACACCTATATCTACCCTAAGCTAATTTTCCCCAGTGACTGAGGATGAGGTCATCGCACTCCTCATTATCTCAACCTACCACGTGCCCCCTTGATCCTATTCCCTTATATCTCCTCCGCTCCCTCTCTGCCACTATGTCCCACCCTAACTCCCATCTTATTTAAAACATGCACTCATCATCCCCATTCTAAAGGAACCCTCTCTTGACCCATCCTTCCTCTCTAACTACTGCCCTATCTCTGTTCCCCCTTTGCCTGCAAGCTACTTGATCAACTTGTATGCAACCTGACTCATTTTCTCTCCTCCAACTCCCTGCTTGACTCTTTGCAATCTGGTTTCTGTCCTCTACACTCCACTGAAAGCACTAACAAAAGTGTCAAATAACCTACCCACAGATATGTCTACGGGTCACTTCTCCTTAGTCATTCTCCTTAATATCTCTGCTGATTTCGACACTCTTGATCACACACTTCTGAAAATTCTCCAATCCCTTGGCCTCCATGATGCAGCCTTCTCCTGATTTACGTTATACCTATCCTTCAGTGTTTCCTCTCTCTGTTGGGGTCCAACAAGGCTCTGTCCTTGGATCTCTGCTTTATTCAATCTACACATTTTCTCTGAGTGAACTGTTTAATTTTTGTTTCTTTCTGTATCATCTCTATGCTGATGACACCATTTACTGTACCTCTCCTCCACTCACCTCTCTCCCTCTCTCTTATCCTGTTTCATCAACTGTTTCTCTGCAATCACCAGTAATGATGCTCACCTGAAGCAGGAAGCGGACCCGCAGGGCTGAGGTAGGAAGGTGAAAGAACCGACCAGAATCGTGGGACAGAGTCCTGATAGAGTAGTGAGTAGTAGGCCGAAGGTCAGGGCTGGCAGCAGAGTTGTGAAATAATTGTGAATGCAGAGGTCGAGGCAGGCTGAAGTCAAGGATAGTCGAGATATTTGCAGTGGTCGGGTGGGCTGAAATCAAGGATAGTCGAGGTACGTAAGCCGGATCTGGTAACGTGAAAGACAATAGGCATAAACGCGTTGCATGAACTCAGTATGAAACTGAAACTTTTCTCGGCAACTTCTTGCTCACAGGGCTGTCCAAACACAGAGGGTGAGCAAGAGCAAAATCCTGAGCCAGACCATGAAAACCCAGAAATGATTTTGCCAAACCTCATAGTACCCCCCACCCCACAGAATTGATCTCCAGATGATTTAAACTGGCTTGTCAGGGAATCTCCGGTGGAATCCTCAGACCCTGGAGGCAGCATGGACATCACAAGCCTTCACCCAGTAATTCTCCTATATCCCCTCCACGACACCAGGTACTGGAGACTGCCCCGAGATCTACAGAATCCAGAATCCTACGAACCACATACTCCTCTTGACCATCCACCAGAACCGTTCCTGAAAGGGTGGGAGAAGAACAGAAGTTGTTGTGGACCACCGCCTTTAGTAGTGACACATGGAAGACCGGAGGAATCCTTAAGATATCTCGTAGCTCCAATTTAAACACGACTGGATTTACTTGCTTCACAATCCTGGAGGGACCTATAAAACTGGGCCCGAGCTTTAGGGAAGGAATCTTCCAATGGATGTTCCTGGTAGACAGCAAGACATGATGTCCAACCTGGAACTGCGGAGCTGGCCATCGATGCTTATCTGCATGATCCTTCTACTGAAGAGAGGCCTTAGTTAAGTTGGCACGAATCCTTTTCCACAGAGACTGTAGCTTCTGGACCTTGTCATCTATCACAGGAACTCCAGAAAGAGAGACGGACGATAGGAGAGCAGAAGGATGGTACCCTTAGACACAGAAGAATGGTGACTCTTGTGTAGAGTCATGCTTCAACGAATTCCGTGCAAATTCTGCCCAAGGGAGTAGATCCACCCAGTTATCCTGACTTTCAGAGAGAAGCAATGTAGATATTGCTCCAAGGATTGGTTGGTCCTCTCTTTGAGGCCATTGGACTGAGGATGGTATGAAGACGAGAAGTGGAGTGAGATCCCAATTGTTTTGCAAAATGCTCTCCAAAATTTGGAAATAAACTGGGAACCACGGTCGCAGACTATATCAGTCGGAATGCCATGACGGCAAAATATCTCCTTGGTTAGAATTTCAGAAAGTTCGAAGGCCGTGGGTAATTTCCTGAGTGGTACAAAATGAGCCTGTGTTGTGAAGCGATCGACCACTATTAAAATGGTCATCATACACTTAGATGGTGGTAATTTTACGATAAATTCTATAGACAGGTGGGTCCATGGTCGAGTAGGGACCGGCAGGGGATGTAGCAACAAGCAAGGCAGAGTCCGTGGTACCTTTATTTGAGTGCAGAGAACACAGAAACTGCAAAGTCCCTAATGTTATTTTGACTATCTGGCCACCAAAAGAGGCATTCTATGAAATCCCAGGTCTTCCTAACTCCTGGGTGACCAGCCACCTTGGATTTATGACCCCACTGCAAGAGCTCACTATGAAACTGGGGAGATACAAACAACTTGGAGTTATGCGTGGACGTAGGCCTATGATCCTCCTCCTGTGTGTGTGATATCCATTGTAATAGAGCGGATGAAACTGTCAAAATAATCTGAGACGGTGGAATGATGGGACCATGATCCCTTTCATCAGAGTCCTCCGAAGAGAATTGTCGAGACAGAGTGTCCACTTTGATATTTTTGGATCATGGTCGAAAGGAGATTGTTGCAGGGTACATGCAACTACACACGCGGGTTTCTTGACAAGGCTTATTTATTTAGCCTTATAAGATATACAGCACACAAAACAAAAATAGCTTTTCATCAGCAACAAAAGAAAAATGGCTTTTCTTCAGCAGACAAAACAAAACAGTTTCTCTTTAGCAGACAGTGTATAAATCAGGCAGTTACCCTTTTCTATGCAGGGGACAGACAGTTCACAATTCATCTACTTTGTTAATCAGACCTTGTATCAGGAATCTACTTCAGCAGCTTACTCCTCTCTCCACAACAGCCAGCTCCATGTGTCTACAGCCTGGGTTTTAACACACCTTG